>JAULAV010005677.1:0-25000 GCA_030789695.1 Scilla litardierei
TCCGAACATCATACCAGATGATGTATAGGAAGTGGATGCAAATCCGCAATATTAAAAAATGCTGAAAGAAGAGATTGAAAGACTGAAGAAAGAGGAGGAAGTCAAAATCAAATGTCTGAAAGTTGAGGAAAACTTTAGAGAGCTGAAAAGCAACTTCAGAAATACTCTTCTCAAGGCAGAGAAAGCTGAGTGCACATTGGATAAGTGGAACTCTGGAAAAGCAAAGCTGGATGATATCTTTAACATGTGTAAAATTTCAGAAGGTCGTACTGGAGTGGGCTATAACAGAGGATTTAATTATAACATTTCTACTGCAAAATGATACAAGTCAAGAAGGAACTTAAGAAAATTGATAGCACAAGGGCTATGATGGTAAGAAGAAGTTAACGAAAACTGTCAAAGGTGAAAATCCAATGTGTGGATATTGCAGAATTGTTGGTTATTCTGAGAAGAACTACTTTAGTCGTATGCGTCATTTCATATAGGAAAGAACTGTAAGCTCTCTCGGCAGGAGAGTGGAAAGGCAATGTGTTCGAAAGTCTGAATTATATAGCCTGAACACTGCAGCTTTAGAGAAAACACCTCATGTTGTGACTGATGTTGCAACATTAGATATGAAAAGAATGATGTTGCAGATGTTATGACACTAGAATCGACATCTCCTCTCAACAATCAATGTGAGTAACCTGCTACAAAATCTTATGAATCTTCCTCCATAATTATCAGAGAATTATCTCGCCGCTCTTCTCACTACTCATCATCTGCCAGCGTCATCGGATCTTCGCATGTACCCTCTACAGCACGGCGATCTGCCGCCGATCCGTCTTTTACGGCATATTCACCCATTCTATTTGACTTCCCCAAATTTTGTCCGCTTCTTCGCCGTTTTCACCGCATCCATGTCTCCAAATTTTGACATGCAAACCGCCGAAGCTTCTCTGTCAGCACATCCGATGTTTTCAACTCACCAGCTACTATTTCGGCGTCTCAGAGCTTACTATTACGCTGGATATCGTTCCATTTTTGCAGCCTACTATCAGATGTGAGATATACTTTTCTTCGTCTAATTCCGCTGTGCCTGAGGATTTATTTGCTAATGAGAGAGACATGAGAGCCTCTTGATGTGTCTCAGTTGATTTTTCTGGATTAATTATTGGAGTTATGTACTTGGATTATATTGGAGGGTAGCTGGAAAGTATTAGAATTATCGATATGGACAATTTTACTGTTGATCACGGAGTCTGATCTCCCATCTTCCTGTGTAGTGTTGACTGAGATTGTCATATTGGATAACTCGGTTTCTTCCAAGTCTATATGTGATGGTGTCTGTGCACATCAAACATCTGCTATGGATTCTTCAGATCCACGTGGTTCAAATTTTCAAGGTCATAAATGTGGGTTGGATCTTCTAGATGACATTGTGTCAAATTTTTGTATTAATGAACATGTGGCCCCTGATGATTGTCATATTACTGCTGATGTTACAAAACGGAAGCCAATATCTCAGGACCATGTAGTTGATTCCTCAACAGTCCATGTCATGGATCATTTTGTGACACAGGACGCACCATGCACTTCCACTCCTCCAGTTGATGCTACTACTCCTACTTCTGAGCATCCTATATCTGATCTGGTCCCCGATCCTTCCGATATGTCTACTGACCTGGAAGTTCCTCATTCTTGTCACCATTATCGTAGTTCTGCCAAGCGACATGGTGCTCCGTCTAGCTTTCCAACTCCCTCTCCTTCAATGCAGGCTTCTAATGTCAGAACTATTGCTGGTAAGGTTGATGACTCATGTGATTGTACCAATCCCATCTACTGCTACTTCCTCTGTTACTGCACCAGTCTTCGGGTCTATATCTGCTTCGCACATTCTCGATGATCTTTGCTCCGCTCTGCTGGAGGTATCCGTTGGCTACTTGTGGCTCAAAGGGGGAGAATGTTTTTGATGTTGGTGCACTTTTGCCCGTACTTGGGATTGTGCAATATAATGCCAAAGGGGGAGATTGTTGGGTTGATTTTCTGTTACTATATGTTGGCATTCGTGGCACTAGATCTGGGTGTTCAGGTTGTGGAATCAGAACTGTTTTTGACAGGTTGAGAGGTCATATTGTGAGTCATGTTATAACATCAGTCATGACATGCGGGATCTGAATGCTGGATCGAATGCATGAATTCTGTTTTGATTTGCAGATCTATTTTACTGATTTCAGATCTGATTTGTAGTCTAACATCTCGGAGGTTCCTGAATTGATTGATGAAATATCTGATTTAATTGAGGAATCTCGTTAGTTCCTTAATTGATAGGATGAAATATTTGCTGAGATTAATTGGTTTTATTTACCCATAGATCCTTGATTGATGAGAGAGAATATCTGCTTGGAATTCTATAGGACTATTTACCCGAAATAGTTCCTTAATTTATGGGCAAAATATCCACATAAGATTTGATTGAACTAATTATCCGAATATGGTTAATTGGTTCCTTGATTTATGTGATTACTTGCCCGAAGTGGTTTCTAGATATATGACGGAAAATCTGCATGTGATTATATAGAATTGTTTTCCCAAAACAGTTCCTAAATTGATGGAGGCCGGTCTATACGGTGCTCATGTGGATTCTACTAGGATCTCTTTCGTGAAGATTGTTGATCGATATCATGGGAAGGAGACCGACGGCCATGCACGTAGGGATTGAAGGGAGTTCGATCTTGTCTGTTTATATAAGGGGATCTTGCGCGCAAGTGGATCTTGCGGTGATTACTACATGTGGTTGATTGGGATCGCCCATTGCGGTTTGTATTGATGGAGAGTGTTCCTTCTCATGAAATTGCAATAATAGTGATTGTAATCGTTATTTGATATAGTGGAGTAATCTGATTTTCTGGGCGTGGCCCCGCAGATGTAGGTGTGCTCACCAAACTGCGTTACCAAGTTTTTGTGTTTTCTTGTGTTTTCCACTACATTTCAGTCTTTACTTGGTTCCGGATTACGAAGACTAGTTAAGATGTTTTAGCAAAGAATTGATTCTTTTAGTGTAACCCCACTATTATCTCAATTCCTACAATAACTTGGGATTAAATATCTATGAATATATCAGGCCGATATTCATCTCCCACATCATTTACTCTCAACCGTTACCGGCATGCAGTGCTTATGGTGCAGTACAAGAATGGCTGGCAAGGAGTACACGTCAATTTCCCAATTAATAAGTCTCTAGTATGTGAATTGCACATCTGAAATTACTGCTGAATACTTAGGGCATCAACTTATGTGTCTACCAACTTTGGGCTTATAGGTATATCAGGCTGTGGCACTTGCTTGAGTTTGATAGAGTGGATTCTTAAGGAAAAAGTTCGACATGATGTGCTCCTTGCTAACTATTCTACTTTTTGTTTTTAGTAAGCATTCAACTGTTTTTGTGGGGCTCTTATTCTATCTAGTAGCTAGCTGCTGACATTAATGAAGAGGAGATATCGTGGTAATCCCTACAAGCTATGTTCTACAGACACAAAAACAGGCACGGGACACTGACACCATAAATTCTAAAAGTACATGGGAACTGAAGCATGTCCAGTGCGTGTCCTCCACAATACAATGTCATGTTTGTTAATCATTATGTGAAAGTAGATGGACTTTTGTGTAAAGCATGCAACATTAGATACAATTAGTGACTAGAGTTTGAGTAGTTGGAATCAGAATTAGAGTTGTACTTAAATTGTTTTCAACTATATAAACCACAACAATAACCCAATTCTAGGGTGTGGCCTTTATTTTTGTTATTTACAATGTTACTGTGTCCATGCTAATTAGTGAACAAATGAAGGGTCTAAAATACCATATATATTACATTTGAGGACTTTTTTGAATTGCCTTTGCTGATTAGGAGAAGCTGATGTTATGCTGATGTATAAAGAGATTGATAGAAGAATGACTAGGATTTAATCTTGGTAAAAGAAGTGTTGAGATGAGTGTTTGGCAAAACCAAAAAACCTCATCACATGGATCGCTGACATGGTTAGATCCAATGAGATCTGATCAGATGGATGGCAGAAATTTGAATCTCCACCTATTCATAATCCATCCATCCATTCAATCTAACA
The DNA here is from genome assembly GCA_030789695.1 of Scilla litardierei. NCBI lineage: Eukaryota > Viridiplantae > Streptophyta > Magnoliopsida > Asparagales > Asparagaceae > Scilla > Scilla litardierei. Next base: position 4,107 of record JAULAV010005677.1, read on the forward strand.
TATAATATTCCTCAGGCACGGTTAATTTAATTCATAATTCCCAAGGAAATGAAAGAAATTTTGTTGGGAACTGTTCACATAGATTTTAAATGACTAGATTGAATGGATGGGATCATTGTGTTAATTTATGTTCATAAAGATTTTTGAAATACATTTAATTCATAAAGATTTTAAATGAACTGTTCACATGCCCGCGCCGGAACCTGCACCCGGAAGGCGTCCGCTAAATTTTTGTTCTTTTAAATTGTGAAGTGGAATATTATATGTCCTTAAAATTTTGGAGGAGGAAATAATTTTTTGGGAAACAAAGATTTTAAATTGATACGTCTGTTTTGCGGAGGCCCAACAGCATGTGCCCAAAGGCACAGCCTACTACGCGAAGCCACGGGAGGCCCAAGCCCACCAAACGAAGCCCGAAAGAACATGGAGCCAGCAACCCAACTGCCGATCAGAAGCCCGTCTGCGAGATCAGGCCCGCCCAACAAAGCCCCCCAGAGGATCCCCGAACGACGATCCGACCCGGCCCCGAAAACGCGCAAGTCACTCGCCCACTCCAGCGATAACCGTTCTCCCAGGCCCGCGACCACTTAATGGCTGTTATGGGGAAATGCTGGCATGGCGCAGGGAGCGGCGATGGGGAGGCGGATTGAGGGGGCACGATCGGGGGCGGACGTGGGACGTGAGTCATGGGCAATCACGACAGGAGGTCTATAAAAGGGCTAGAAGGACGACTGGACAAAGGACGGCATCTGAGGTAACTAAAACCTAAGGTATTCCATCAACGACCTAGTTCCCCCATTTCATCTCCTTCCTCCCCCGCTCGCGCCGGTAGACGTCGTTCCGATCTCCTCTCGAGTCGAACCGTCTCCGCCGAGCCTCCTCTTTCAGACCATCGTCTGACTTAGGCATCAGAGGGGATTTGGCCGGAACCAAGGTCCGGCCCCCTGACGAGTGTTCTCGTCTGTTCAGGAGGACGTCAGATCCACGGGCCGAGGCTTCCCCTCCGCTCCGCGCTGGCCATTCATCAAGCAAGACGACCGAGGCTACCCCTCGTCGTCCGACCGACCGAGGCCGAGCACGTCCACCCGAGCCGAGGCTTCCCCTCTGCTCCGCATCGACCGAACGTCAAAACAAGGCGACCGAGGCTACCCCTCGTCGTCCGACCGTCCGAGGCCGAGCGTCTCACACCGGGTCGAGGCTTCCCCTCACCCCCCCTTGTGGCCGAGGATCCAGACCCGGCCCAGCCGACGTGCTCCACGTCATCCGCAGCTCCGATTCGCGCCGCGTCTGCACGGGCTCGACGCACCCGAGGGACCCAAGTCGGCCCCTTGACCACGTTGACCGGGCAGTCCACGGTCAACGCTTTTTGTAGTGAGAAAACACTCTGAAACATCTGGCGCCGTCTGTGGGAAACGAACTGTCCCACGAATAAGCAACCCGCACTTGCAATGGCACGCGCCTGCAACGGAAAGAGACGCATGCCCCCCATCCCGGAGGAGGGGAACGACGCACCCAACAGCAACCGTGAGGGCGCGCCCGACGGCAATCACCCCGCCCCCTCAGCCGAAGAGACTGGCGGGTCGGAGCTGGCCACGCAGGGGCAGCTCCGCGCCCTGGCCCAGGAGACCAACGCGAACATCCAGACGCTGGTCGCGGCGGTACAGCAGCTCATCGGCGCCGCGCCGGCCAACGGAGACGTGTTGAGCGACGGCCATCGTTGGGCGGGGGGTCCCCCGCTCCTACGATCCGCTGTGGTTGATGACCACGGGAACCGAAGACCGAACACGGAGCGTCGGTTCACGCCGCCCGGCTCCCATCAGGCGAGATCACGCGCCTCCTCCCCTTATCGTGAGAGGAGCCGGAGGGAAACCGAATACACGGGGGACGAATCGGTGACCGCTTCATCTCGCCGGCCACGATCACCCCACCGCAGAAGAAGCGATCGACACTACTCGAGGGACCGATCACGGCGAAGCGGAAGCTCCCGCCGGAGGAGCCGGGAACGACGGGTCAGCCCGACCCCCAGTGTGGCAAGGGCCGTGGAGCCGGCCCAGCCGGCGCCTGTGCCACCGCCACAACCGAACGAGCCTGAGGTAGGCGGGTGTCGGACCCCCGGAGGAATCCACGGAGACCGGTGCCCCCTGTCGCGGAGAATAACCGACGCGCGGGTCCCCTCCCGATTCAAGATCCCAGCGCTGGGGAAGTATGACGGGATAGGAGATCCAGGGAACCACGTGATGGACTACGAGGGGGACATGTCCTTCCAAGGAGCCGACGATACCCTGCTCTGCAGGGGCTTTTATTCGACCCTCAGGGGAGCGGCGAGAACTTGGTACCGCAGCCTACCCAGCCGCTCCATCGATAGCTTCGAGGAACTCACCCAGCTGTTCTGCAAACAGTTCATGGCAGGGCGACAGGTAATGCCTGATGCTGAACACTTGTTTAACATAGTGCAGGGCCCGACCGAGCCGCTCCGACAATTCATGTGCCGCTTCAACGCTGAACGGCTGAACGTAAACAGCCCTCCCGACCTTGTTGTCCAAACGGCCCTTAAGAAAGGGCTGCGCCATAGAGGCTTGAAGAAATCTCTGCATAACGATCCCCCAAAAGACCTCCCTGGGGTCATGGCGAGGGCCGAGCGCTTCATGTTGACCGAAGAGACCTTGGCCATCGAGGCAGGAAAGGCCAAACGAGGGACCAAACGCGGCGATAGCGAGCGCCGCAGCCCCGAAGGGTACCGGACCGAGAAGAGGACGAGAAACAGGCAACGGGGAGAGGGTACGAGGAACGCCACCCCAGACGCCATCCTCGCTCAAGTGCAGAAGGAAGAGCGCGCTGATCGCCCCCCACCGAAGACAAAAAGAGGGGGGAAAATGGGGAAAAGTATTGCAAGTACCACAAGGACAACGGCTACGACACTGAAGACTGCTGGCACCTAAAGAAGGACATTGAGAAGTTGATGAGCCGAGGGCATGCAAGGAACTTAGCCGATGAGCCGGCCCACGGAGAAGGGACCTCCATGCAGCCGGACAAGGGGAAGAAGGTCAACACCGTCCAAGGACCCCTCCGCATCATAGAGTGAGCAGGCGAGGCCCCTCCTCCCAGTCGCAGTCTAGTCAGGAGGAGATTATCTAGGTTTACATCCCTCCGCCTAGCTTTGTTTTTCCTCCAAATGTACTAGTCCAATAGGACCTTTAAGAGTACAAATGCATTCCTTTTATCTTTTCTTCATCTCCGACGGAATCAACCTTTCACTAAGGGTGCATAAGAGCGAAGACCGTCACCTCACCGGATGGGGGGTCAATCAAAACCGGTCCTAAGCCGAGGAGCTTCGCCCTCGCTGACCGGCTCCATCGCTCGTAAGTCTGGGGGCAATCCCCCCAGCCAGCACAGACGACGACCGGTCCTGAGCCGAGGAGCTCCGCCCTCGTCGACCGGCGCAGACGCCGACCGGTCCTAAGCCGAGGAGCTTCGCCCTCGCCGACCAACTCCTTTGCTCGTAAGTCTGGGGGCAATCTCCCCATCCAGCGCAGACGCCGACCGGTCCTAAGTCGAGGAGCTACACCCCCGCTGACCGACTCCGTTGCTCATAAGACTGGGGGCAGCCTCCCCCCAGCCATCAAGAACACCAACCGACTCGTCCACTCGAGGAGCAACCTCCCGGAGAAAGGAGGCGAGCGACCACCGTCAGCAGAGGAGCCGAGGTCACGACAACAAAGCAAGATGCGCGGAAGATTCAAGAAATCGAAGTGGAGAAACCTCCTTACAAATAATCCGCTCTCGGCGGACAACAAAATTCGTCACCTACGGAAACTAGGGTAACGCCGGCAGAGCAAAACTTGTCGACCAAGAACACAGTTGCGGGCTTAGGCGATCATCCTTGCAATCAGCAATTGTTCGCTCCGAAGCAGAGAACCGGTGAAGAGGCCAATGGAGATTGCGGGGCCGGGGATCCATTTCAAGTAGACCGGCCCAAAGCGAAGCAGATGCTAAAAAATTTGAGGATAAAAACAAGGATGACAGGCCGGGAAGGACGACCTAGGGGGCCCGGGCTCGAGAGGACGCATCCTCGGGCGCCTCGCCCTGCTCGGAGCGAGGGGGATCGACAGGCGGAGGAGCTTGCCGGACTCGCTCCGCACAATCCCGGAAGGAGGACTGGACGACTTCGACGATCCAGGGGCCGATAAGGCCTTCATATGTACCGAAGGCTTCCCTGAGGACCTCGAAGATCCTCTCCCCCAGAGTCCCGACGCCGCCCCTCTCCACCTCCTCCGTAAACCGCGCCACCTGACGCCGATCCGACAGTTCCCTCTGAAGCTCCTCCCTCTCCAGGCGGAACAACTCCGCCGCTTCCTCGGTCGACTGCCGAGCGTCCTCCAACTTTCCCTGGAGGTCATCCACTCGTCCCTCTAGCTCGGCCACCCGGAGCTTGAGTTGCCGAGACTCCATCTGGGCCTCCACCGCAGCTACCTCCGCCGCCCCGGCCCGCTCGTGGGCCCTCACAGAGGACTCCTCCAGCTCCCTCAAACGGACAGCTCGACGCTGTGACTCAACAGCGAGCGTTGAATCCTGAAAGACAAGACATGAGCCAAGAAGAGAGCGAAGGAAAGGAAAGGACAGCAGGATAGCCAAACCTGTTGAAGGATCCAGACCAAGGAGTCTGACACCTTGTCGGCGGGGATCCTCTCGAGGAGACTACGGTCCCGGGGGAGGACGGAGCCCTCGGCGAACTGCTGAGCCAGGGCTCGGTCGACAAACACCGAACCCCCGGGGGTGACCTCGAGGGAGGCCGAGCTGCTCGCCAACAGGGCACCGATTCCCGGTAATGAAGACGGAGACGCTGCGACGGGGGTGGTTGTCAGGGCCACCGGAAGATCCCCGGCGGTCGCCGCCGGGGGCACGGAGCACACCGGACTGGAGGGATCCACACCTTCCTTCCTCCTTTTCCCTCCGTGAGGCTCGGCAGGCGCCGAAGGGGAGCGCTTCCGCCTCGTGCCGTCTCCACCCTCGGGGACAAGAGGGGGCACGCCAAGCGCGGGAGGAGCGGCACCGGACCCGTCGTTACCCCCCGCCACTTGGGCTGGGGGGACGGATCCGGCCCTTGCGACCCCCCCGGGGAGGAGACTACCGGAAGAAGAGGCGGGAGGTGCGGCCACCACCTTGCCCACGGCGGGCTCGGCTCGGCGCACCTCCTCAACGGTCCGCTGAGGTGCCCTTCCCGAGGTGCTACCTCGGCTCCGAGCGGCTCCACGACGAATCAGCTCATCAACATTGCGGGTGAACTCGCGACCAGCCATTCCTGCAAGGGAAACCGTAATCAGGGTAAGCCACGGGGCAATCCAGGACTGAAAAAGCGACCTACCCGGAGACCACAAGATGGCCTTCAGGAGTAGGTCGTCCAGCAAAGGCCAGATAGACTTCGCCCCCAAGGGGAGGGCCGACAGCAGCGCGACGGCCGCCTGATCAGCCTCAGAGAGGGTTAGCGTTGGGCAAGGCCGACCCGACCCTCCCCAACCTGTCAAAATCTGGGCATCCTCCAGGAAGACCACGAAGACATAATCCGAGCTCCAATTCCCCGACCAGCGGGGTAGCCCGATCAGGCATTCCCTCCCCGCGCGGGCTCGGAGGTGCAACCATGACCCCGAACCGACCGTCTGGACCTGATAAAAGTAGAAGAGAAGGGGGAGAGATGGCTCCAGACCGCGAGTACAGCAGAGCATCACAAAGCCCGTCAGAACCGCAATTGAACAGGGGGTGAACTGGCAAAGGGACACCATGAGGTACTCCATGACTTGGATGAAGAAGGGATTGAGCGGGAAACGAAGACCCAGGCGGAACATCTCGACGTAGACGCCGACTTCATTGCCCCTCGGAAGACAGATCCGCTCGTCGATGAAAGGGACTCGAACATCATACGGGTAACAGAGATACTTTCCCTGGATCTCCGCAGCCGCTAGAAAAGAAGTCCTCGACGGCGTTCTAAGGACAACCGGAGGTACATTAAGCCGCACGGCAGCCGACGCCACATCATCGCCGGCATAGTCTGGGAAGAGCTTCCCCTTCCCTTTATCTCGGAGGAAACGGCTCCCTGAGGAGGAACCGGATCCTACAGATCGAGGCCCGCTCCGCCTGGACTCAGGAGGATCCCTCGCCCCTTGGCCATGGCCACCTATCCTAAGAGCAGCCATAATAAGATGGGAAAGGAGTTACCTTTTTTTTGTTAATTTGGAGAAGACAAGGAAACGAAGACGGCGTGAGACTCCGAGTTTGTGGAAAGCCCGGAACAGAGGGAAGAGCGAAGAAGTCGGGATCAACGCAGCCGGGGATCTTATATACAAGACCCAGGGGCGAATTCGAAACGCCTGACGGGAACACGTGGCAGGCCCCAAAGAGCCGGCGGCGTTTCGAAATCGGCGCCAAGGGAAGTCCAATCGGTCCGCCTCATCATAACCTTCATTTATGACCGCGCCTCGACTGACGCGCCACTCGGAATCCCAGACGTCACATCGATCGAACCGAGCCGGCCAAGGCCGATCGGCCCCACCGATGGGGGCAATTGATACGTCTGTTTTGCGGAGGCCCAACAGCATGGGCCCAAAGGCACAGCCTACTACGCGAAGCCACGGGAGGCCCAAGCCCACCAAACGAAGCCCGAAAGAACATGGAGCCAGAAACCCAACTGCCGATCAGAAGCCCGTCTGCGAGATCAGGCCCGCCCAACAAAGCCCCCCAGAGGATCCCCGAACGACGATCCGACCCGGCCCCGAAAACGCGCAAGTCACTCGCCCACTCCAGCGATAACCGTTCCCCCAGGCCCGCGACCACTTAATGGCCGTTATGGGGAAATGCTGGCATGGCGCAGGGAGCGGCGATGTGGAGGCGGATTGAGGGGGCACGATCGGGGGCGGACGGGGGACGTGAGTCATGGGCAATCACGACGGGAGGTCTAAAAGGGCTAGAAGGACGACTGGACAAAGGACGGCATCTGAGGTAACTAAAACCTAAGGTATTCCATCAACGACCTAGTTCCCCCATTTCATCTCCTTCCCCGCTCGCGCCGGTAGACGTCGTTCCGATCTCCTCTCGAGTCGAACCGTCTCCGCCGAGACTCCTCTTTCAGATCATCGTCTGACTTAGGCATCGGAGGGGATTTGGCCGGAACCAAGGTCCGGCCCCCCCTGACGAGTGTTCTCGTCTGTTCAGGAGGACGTCAGATCCACGGGCCGAGGCTTCCCCTCCGCTCCGCGCTGGCCATTCATCTAGCAAGACGACCGAGGCTACCCCTCGTTGTCCGACCGACCGAGGCCGAGCACGTCCACCCGAGCCGAGGCTTCCCCTCTGCTCCGCATCGACCGAGCGTCAAAACAAGGCGACTGAGGCTACCCCTCGTCGTCCGACCGTCCGAGGCCGAGCGTCTCACACCGGGTCGAGGCTTCCCCTCATCCCCCTTGTGGCCGAGGATCCAGACCCGGCCCAGCCGACGTGCTCCACGTCATCCGCAGCTCCGATTCGCGCCGCGTCTGCACGGGCTCGACGCACCCGAGGGACCCAAGTCGGCCCCTTGACCACGTTGACCGGGCAGTCCACGGTCAACGCTTTTTGTAGTGAGAAAACACTCTGAAACATAAATGAACCATGCCTGAGGGCACGAGTTATGACTATTCTCATATATATGGAACATGTATAAAATCATATTTCAACATGTAGAATGGTTGGCAATTTCTATGACAAATAACCTTTGAGTCATAAATGACTGATTCAAGCACAGAATGGGCAAGCCAGGCACTAGCTATTGCTCATACTTGTTTGTGAGCTTGCAATTGTTAACAAAAGTTATGGCCACCTGTAACTGAACAACTTTCAGGGCCATTTGACATGAATGTTCTGGTCCTTTTGCAATCCTGTGTCTCTCACTGGTTTACATGTAGTAACGAGTACATTCTGCGACCCTTTGTATTGCATTTGGAAAACTGCTCAAAAGACACATTATATCAGCTGAGTGTGTGCTAATTCAATTGCAATATTTATTTCTTCAGGTCGCCGAACGGACCTTGTTTTTGTGGAACAATGATCATGTTCGAAATTTGATCACCCAAAACCGGAAGGTGATCCTTCCAATTATTTTCCCAGCATTGGAGAAGAACACACGGGGCCACTGGAATCAGGCGGTGCAGAGCTTGACGTTGAATGTGAGGAAACTCTTCTTGGACGCAGACCAGGAGCTTTTCGAGGAGTGCCTGCTTAGATTCCAAGCGGATGAGGCGAGGGAGAGGGAGGCAAAAGAGACGCGCGAGATGATGTGGAGGCGGCTGGAGGAAGTCGCTGCATCCAAAGCGACAGTCAGCAACGAAGTGGTGCTCGTTTCTCGAATAGTTACTTCAATTAGTTTGGCCTCTAACACAAGCTGTCGTGCTGCAGTTGGCACCTAAGGATGGATCATCATGACTTGCTCGGCGGGGACGCGAGTCTTGTTGTTAACAAACTGATGCAGCCCCAGGGTTTGGTGCTTGTGTTTTCGGTTATGTTGGATTAATTCAACAATTTTGAAGTGAGGAGAAATGTAAGCGTGTGTATAATTGGAAAACAATATAGATGCTAAAACTTTTGGGTTACAATATTCTTATTTATTTATATGTGAGGGAAATTTTTACAGCCAAAGATACTCTACCTCGTTGTGTGGGCCTTATTTACACACGAGCCCAAGAAGGTAGCCTACTATCAGAAACTTCTGGGGCTCATTAAAAGAAGCTGAAATTTCGGAAAAGCCCAATGAGGATCAACGTGAAGCTTACCATGATGCATGAAACCCCATGCACATACTAGGAAAGTTTCAGATAAAGTAAGCAGCTGTTACAAATCAATTCACACCTTACATCCTTCAGGCTAACAACGTGATTCCTCAATAATTTGACATTAATTTCCTTTCTAATTCCTATTAGAAGCAACACATGTAGCAAGAAGGCAACCCTCCCCCTCTCAAGACTCCCAATTTCTCCTTCCCAATCTCAATGAAAGGATATCAAAAAAATTCGCGATTATGGTGTCTGTGTCTGTGCTCGTTCTTTCTTCTCACATCACGGATGGTGGCCATGAGCGCGGAGGAGGAAGAGAAGGCCATATATCTTGTTCTGGCGGAGGGCGAACCAGTGGCGTTTCGGCGAGGAGTCGGGTCATCCAAGCAACACCTAAGCTCCCACCCCGAAAGGTAATCACTTGTAGCGGAATGTTCATCCTCCAAATGAGTAGGCAACCATGTAGCGTGAAGTGTCCAATGATTTCCAAGTGATCATAGATTTGGTTAAATTTTATTGATTTTATGATAACTTTTTTTTCCAATTCTTAATGAGAAAACATGAAACAGGCTTGAAACCCTCTTGATCTATGGATCAACTCGTTTTCCAATCAAAGTGTTAGAGGATTAGAAAGAGCCTCCACAAAAAATGGAAAAAAAATCACGTTAAATGATGGATAGAAATCAAACTAAGTTACTTTAGTTTGCAAGTGAGAAGAGGGGGGAATAAAACTTGGATTGCTATTTTAATCTTTTTATATAAACTTTTACTGTTAGTCTCTTGTTTCGTCTTAATTATCTTATTATTTTAATCCCTTTCTGCAATCACCTTTAACTTTGATCTATAACAGTGCAATTTTTTTTTGTTGAAATAAAGTTATTTTTTAAAGTCAAGACTTATATCTCATGTTGGCCTTCATTTTTATTTTTATTCACTGGATTCTTTGTATTATACATTATTACAATGGGGGAATAATAAGAAACATATGTGGCCAAGTCACATATGCGTCTCAAAACTCCATCTTTTCCTTTTTTTTTATTTGAAGATAACTAAAATCCAAAACATTAAATATTGGGTGAACCTAACGGATTTTACCCGTTCATCCGTTCATCAAAAATTTAACGGTTTCACATGAATAAAAGATAGATGTATGAACAGGTAAAACGCTTTGGGAGGACAGAATAAACGGTTTCGAACTTTTTTGAAGGGTGGCATTAGCTACATGTCATATGTTGTTGGTATTATTTTAATTACTTTGAGTATTGTCTAACTCGCTCCAAAAATTTCATTTGAAAACGAGCAGATCACAGGACGCCCATGCAGAGCGCTTACTGCAGTTCCACGACCAACTCCTTGAAGAACACCTCGACCCCGGCACCTACACCAAGCTCCACAGCTTCCACCACATCGCCAGCGGCTTCGCCGTCCACACGACCAGCTCCCAGGCCAGCAAGCTGGCCTCGGCGCAGGGAGTTCTCCACGTCGAGAAGGACCGGGGCATTAGGCCGATGACGACCTACACCCCTCACTTGCTTGGCCTGCCAGAGCAAGTGTGGAACCGGACAGAGCGGGCGGGCGAGGGGATCGTTATCGGAGTCGTTGACACGGGGATCGATCCGGGCCATCCGAGCTTCGGGTTTGATCCGTCGAGGATGGGGGCCCCGCCGGCCGGGTGGAATTGTACGGCGGGGCCGAGGTTTCTGGCAGGGTCTTGCAACGGAAAGATAGTGTCAGCCAGGTATTACTCGGCCGGGGCTTCTGCGCTTTATCCGTTGGATGTTATGGACTTGTCCCCCTACGATGAAGTCGGACATGGAAGGTAATTAACCCCGTGTGTGTGTGTGTGTATCTAGAGAAAAAGAGATATGAGCATTCGGTGTAGGAAATTTCCTACATCGTCCTCCTAAAACTTCAATTTCCAATCTTTTTTCCAATAATCACCACCGTTCATCTTGAAGTACTTATCATGGATGATGAACATACCAAAAATCAAGTGAATCCAATGCTATTTTACCCTCGATCTGATCGTTACAAATTCAACGTTTTCAGAACAATAGAACTTTTTGTCACGAGCCGATCGAAGGTCAAATCCCCCTAGGGTTCACCAATATTTGGGATTTTGGGGTTTTAGAATATGTACAGCAATTCTAAGCAAAAAAAAATTTCAAAAAATTAAGTGAAATGTGATGTTTTTGAAGGGCGGTATAGGAAATTTCCTACACCGAATGCTCACCTCCCTCAAGCCCATATATCTATCTATTTGTAGAATTATAAGTGAGTTAATTAAGATGATTTTATGCTTTGTACATTCAGTCATGTGGCGGGGATCGCTGCCGGAAACTGGGGGGTGCCGGTGGTGGTGGATGGCTTCAACTACGGGCAGGCAAGCGGAATGGCTCCCCTCGCAAGGTAACACAAACCGATCTCATGGCTTCAACTTCCATTTTTGCTTTTTCCCCCCAAAACTGATCTTATGGATTCAAATTTGTCAACCAGGCTAGCCATTTACAAGGCCATTTATCCTCAAGGAGGAACCATGGCTGATGTGATTGCTGCTATTGATCATGTAACCAAACAAAATTACCACAAGTTGCAAGTTGCAAGTTGCAAGATGCAGTTTCAGTGAAGGTGATATTTGGTTATGTTTGAATGAAAAATATGCAGGCGGCTAGAGATGGGGTGGATGTGATGGTGCTTTCCATAGGGCTGGATGAGCCCCCGGAGGACACACTGACCTTCATGAATATTTTTGATTTGTTCCTGCTGTTTGCACGAAGGGCTGGCATCTTTGTGGCGCAAGCCGCAGGAAACAAAGGGCCCGGCGAGTCCACGGTGGTCTCGTACAGCCCTTGGGCAATGGGAGTGGCCTCAAGCACAACCGGCAGAACCTACACTAGCACGCTTGTGTTGGGTGATGGGCATCAACTTCCGGGAGTTGGCTTATCAGGTTTGCCCATGTCATGCTCATTCTCAGTTTCTTAACAATCCTACTAGGGCAAGTCCACGCGGCACCCTTTGTCCCATGTGGCAAAGGAAAAGGGTACCACATCAGCTCGGCCCCCAATCCAAGCACTCGCACATTACTCTTTACATGTTTGCTATTGTCCTTTCATGAACCCAAGCATCATCTCCCAAAAAATCCCTTCTCTTTCTCATATTTACCGTTTGTCCTTTTCAACTTTGACCCCCCCACACGTTTTTGCACTTTAACACCTCTTTTTCCCCCTTCAACTCCACATAATACACACACCTCCACAGTTCTCTCTCCTTTGCAACTACGCCATGTCTCACATGCTGTGTGAGAGTTTTTTCTTGGGTCACGTGCGTTACATGCATTTCTAGTGCACTTACTATCAGGGGCTGGAGATCTCGAATCCCTCGAATCTGCATATCATTGTTTAAAATCAATATCGTCGACACTAATTAAAGCTCATTGCTTACTAGTTTTATACTAACTTTATGTCAAAGGTACATTTCTTGCCATTGTTTTAACGAAATTTGAACCTGCATCTTACTTCATCTTTTTTGTTTAAAGCCTCTACGGTTGGCAATGGCCTGCTGCAACTCAAGCTAGTGTCTGCCAGAGATGCTGCAATCTTCAGCAACAGCAGCATATCTGAGGAATGCCAGCATCCGGCATCACTGCAGCCAGCAGCAGTTCTTGGCAGCATCGTTATCTGCTTCTTTGCCGAAGGATTTCTAGCAGGGACCTCGAGTCTCCGTGCAGTTGTCGACACGGCCGTGGTCCGAGGCTTCGCGGGCTTCGTGCTGGTTGCGAAACCTCGATATGGAGACTTCGTTGCCCAGCCGCTTCCCTTGTCAGTCCCTGGCATTCTGATCCCTCACGTCTCGGATGTTCATGTGAGTATATCGACTGAATTAATACTAATAATGTCAATTAGTCTAAACACCCATGCATTGTTGAGGGTCTTAAACTTTACAGCACACGTCATTTATTTCCTAGATTTGCTTCCCTAACAAGAGTTTGTACAAAAAACAATGGAGATGAACACATTACCATTGCAGTTGAATCGGATCGAAGAGGAATTACAACACCTTGGATCGGATTTAGACTCACCAACGAAAACCAAAAAAATCTTACCACCAAGATTACCTCCTCCTCCTCCTTTGTGTTGGGAGAGAGGAGAAAAGAACTCTGTTTCTTTTTGTGTGTCTTATCGTAAACTCCCAAAGGGGGCATATATAGAAATGGAATGGGAAGTTTTCTAACGTTTAAAAGTTTAGCGTTAAAAAAAATAGAAAATATTCTGTCACTTCTGTATAAGAACGCTCAACTCTTCCTAATTTCAATTATACACAAATGAGTATCAACTACACAAGGAAGAAATTTTCTCTTTGGGTAGCACACGAAACCCCCTCCCGTTTTTTATGATCAAATCTGTTTAGTTTATTCTTCATATTCTAAAACTATAAACTAGCAATTTTCAGGTGAATCCTACAATTTTTCATTGTTCATCTAACCATTAAAAAATTTCAGTAAACTGTTAAACCAACGACTGGTTGATGAATTAGCAAAATGCATCAAGGGTACGCAAGATGGACGGCTTACAAGTTGTCTGCAAATGCAACAAAGTTAGAACGGGTAATCCAATGGATTTTGAGGTTTAAAATATCTAATTTTTTAAGGTATAAGTCTATCAACATGTTCTTAAAATGAACGGTGCCGATCGGTGATTGGTGTTGCCGATTGGGCTAGCTCACGATAACGATCGTAGCTCACTAAAACAACAAACTCTAGAGGAGGGGTGTGTGAATAGAGTAAAGTCAATAAATTGTGCAATTAAAATTTAACTTGCAAATGCGGAATAATAAGTGCAAGATGAATTGATCACCACAATCAATCCAAACGCAAACACAAGATTTTACTTTAATTCCCCAAACTTGGGTATGTCCAGCCACACCAATATCCACTAAGATTCTCACAAAAAGAAGTGAATATAATCTCACACAGAGATACCTCACACAGAGGATTTGGATTCTCACACAGAGAAATTATTGCTCTCACATAGAGAGAGTACTCTCACTCTCACAAAGAGAGATCTCAACCAACCCTCACACAGAAGGTCATACTCTCGTACAGAAAGTAACTAGCTCTCACACAGAAAGCTAGGGTTTCAAAGAAAACAAAGTAAAACAAATACTCTTACCTATGCCTTGATGATGAACTTACTCATATGAAGATGAAGGCATGGAAGAGGATGACCAAGTGCTTGAGATTCAGCTTGATTGCACTTGGATAATTTCCCTTAAGCTTGACTTCAATGCATGAAGAGGAATAAGAGCTCCAAGAGAGAAATGAGAGAGTTTGAGAGTGGCTTAAAGATTCTCAATGATCTTCAATAGTTCCAAGAAGTTCTAATGAACGGAGCCCTATCCTATATATAGGAAGCCCAAATGAACCCTAAAAACCAAGCAAAAAACCCAAAAGAATAAATCTGCAACAACTAGATTTTGTCAGTTTTCGGCATACACAGTCGACTGATGAACAACTGATAGTCGACTGGTCAACGACTATAAAAATCCCAACGGCTATAATCTGAGCCAGGACAAGCGACTGTAGAAGACTACACAGATACTTGTACAATGTGTAGGTGCCTAAATATCCTTCAGCAGGCGACTGTCACTTGGGATGGAAATGGAGCATGAAAAACGGAACTTTCGCACTTCTCAGGTGCCTGTAATTTGACAGGCGACTGAAAATCTCTCATCAGTCAACTGACCTGCAAAGTGGGTAGAAACCCAGAAAATGCAAGTTACGCACTTTGGCACATAGACGACTGGAGAACAAATCTCAGGTTCCTGATGGAAGACATGCGCCTGTAAAATGAACGTCAGTCGTCTGTCTCTAATAGCTCAAGACAGAGTCAATAAAAGTTGACTTGAGTTAGTGCACAACAGCCGACTGTAGAAGGCTGGCCAGGCGCCTGGAATTACCCAGTCGATTGTCCTTCCTTCAGCAGGCGCCTGTTGGAGAGCTAGAGACTCCAATTGAGTCATTTGGCATGATGAACCTATTGGGTTGGACTCTATGATAATCCTAATGCTCATTAAGATGGTTATATGTATATGCATGAATACGTTAGTCCATCTATTAAAGCATTACATTAAATCTAAACTCAAAAAGAGAAAAGCAATAAATGAAATAATACATGGATTACATTGCTTTCCTTAGAGTCTAATCTTCAATCTCTTGATGCCTTGATGCTCTACATCATCTCCAAGTTTTGGCATCCCTTGAGTCCAAGCTTTGGCATTGCTCATTTGATGTCCATCCTTGCACTAAGCATTTAGTCTCCAAAAATGATATTCTTGAAATGTTAACTATGTGACTAAAATATGAGTCATTAGCAACATAATGTTGTGATCATCATTAAAATAATATTGGTATTAAACACCGATACCTAACAATCATTACCCTATATATATCATTACCATATGTATATGTACATGTGTGTTATTTCTTACCCGGTAATCATTGAGCAAAAATTTGCTCATAGATTTCGAGGGATTGGCTTATCGTGAGTTGAGAGAAGTAAATTTTTGACATTGTAATTAATAGTGTGCAAGTTTTGTAAGGATAATAAAACTACCGGTTGATTATATGGTATGTTCGTTCTTTATTTCTTTGTTCTGAGTTGTATTGCACCCTCCAACGATATCCCTACCAGATACTTTCAGAAAGAGCCTACATATTGATTGATGGATCCAAGAGTTTCTTGCAAGTATGCAAGAAAATGTTGGGCATTGGTAAATTTGTGACATATTGAATCCACATGAAATCTTTGAGTTTTCCAAATAATTTGCGTGTGTACTACGCATGTTCCCAGACCCTGCTGCAATACTACGAGAACAACACTCTCAGGAGCGCGGGGGGCACGGTGGCTAAGTACGGGGCGAATGCGGCCATCAAGGACGGAAGGATCGCATCGTTCGACGAGCCTGTGCCCATCGTCGCAAGATCCTCGTCTCGAGGACCCGACATCGTCGACAGCCAGATGAGCCCGGCCGACGTGCTGAAGCCCGACATCCTCGCCCCGGGCGACCAGATATGGTCGGCCTGGAGCCCCGTCAGCTCAAAAGAGCCGCTACTCTCCGGCAGAGCCTTCGCGCTGCTGTCGGGAACCAGCATGGCCACCCCCCATGTTGCCGGGATCGCTGCACTCATCAAACAGGCACACCCAGCCTGGACCCCTTCGATGATCGCATCAGCCATCTCCACGACCGCAGCAAAGCAAACCAGCCAGGGACGTCCGATAATGGCCCATGGGGCCGAGCTGTACAGTTTGGATCCCTCCACCCCTTTCGACCATGGAGCCGGCTTTGTCAACCCTGCAGGCGCTCTTGATCCTGGCCTAGTTTTCCCTGCAGGTATATGGCTGGCTAACGTGACCACACCCTTTTTTGAAGGGTGAAGTACTGATTTGGACTCCATATTTTTTGACAGAATTCGAGGACTACATAAGCTTTCTCTGCTCGTTGCCCGGCCTCGACCAAGCCCGGGTGAAATACGTCACCGGGGTCGCATGCAACACATCCATGGTGGCAACTCCTGCAGATCTCAACCTGCCGTCGATCACCATGTCCGCCTTGGTAGGAGCCCGATCGGTGCACCGCACAGCAATGAACGTGGCAAGCAAGCCGGAACAGTATACAGTCTCGATCTTGCCGCCAGACGGCGTTACGGTCGATATGCAGCCGTCGACGTTCACGATCCTTCCGCAAAGCAGGCAAGGTTTGGTTATCAGGCTCAATGTGACCCGTGCATCGACCGGTTTCAAGTTCGGGGAGATTATTCTCACAGGGAGCCTGAATCACATAGTCAGGCTGCCCTTGTCAATTCTCCCCAAAGCAGCAGCAGCATCATAATGATCATGTAGCTTAAGTGACCCCAAATTTCATGATAACAGGTTATATTAATAATAGTGACAATATTGAGTTCAAACAAAAGATAGAAGCTCATAGCAAAAGTCTTGGGGGGCATTATGACATCACAAACAACACAGACAACAATCAAGAAAATGAGGGTTCGAGTTTTGGATTCGAGATTTACGATCTAGAGCAGGGCCGGGGGTACGTCCAACTGGTAGGGGTTGCAGAAGCCATTGTCCAGGCAATAGTAGGGATGCGCCGCATCGCCCATCACCACGTACTGAATCTCTTCCGAAGGCTTCCAGTGGCGCTTGCGCTGGTTGATGAACCAATTGTTGATCTGTTTCTGGTCGAGTCCGGTGGATTCAGCCAGCGCCAATTTCTGAGACTCCTGCAAAGCCAACCATTATAGAGTCGGATACTGATCATGCAATCTTAGATATAGAAGATGACAACATCGATGAATTTACCGAAGGGTAAGGCCACTTGTAGTGGCGATTCCACCAGTCGAGCAGCTGCTGCCTAGCCTCCTTTGGCAGCTTCCCCTTCTTCCTCTTCTTCAGGAACTCCTGCTTGAGGCTACCAAGATATCCGCTGTACTTACGCAGGAGCTGACCTTTGAGTTCCCTGTCCTCGGCTTGGGGATCAACGTAGTCGTCGCACACATCGATGTCTTCCTCTGATGATCCATTTCTTTCCAAGTCACCGCAAGCTTGGCATAGAAATATAATTTATTAATTCAATAGAGAATGCATAGAAGACCAAAGAGTGAACATAATTCGAATAACTTAACATAAACTTTAGCTAACTAAATAAAGAGGTGAACACATTGTTACAACTCTTCAAAGCAAACATATGCACTTATTTCCAAGCCTGGCCTAATGTAATACATCCAAGCCTGGCCTAATGTAATACAGCAACTTAAAAAACATCATCAATATAATGACGGTAAATAATCATAATGTGTAGAGAAATTTGTAGAGACAACAAAATATAATGTGCGACCTGAAATTTGTAGTGACAACAATATATTTCCAAGGTTTAAGTATAATTATTTCAGAACATATATGCAGCTCATAAAGTGTCACAACAATTCTCACAAGATGCAACCAATCACACAAGCAAACACACACAACATAACAGAAAAACGTTTATTAAAAGTTCAAAAAGATATTTCTCTTACTGATGCACAAGCAATCAGCAAAACTTAGCATATGTCCAGCATTAAAGCATCAAAGACTGTAAGAATATCTATTATTGGATGAAGAAAAAAAAGGTGAAGTAAAGAGAGTTTGTGAAAAATAGGGATATTACAATTAGGTCAAGAAATTTTTATTAAACTTGATGATACAAAGCTTTCTTCTCTCTTACTGTCGACTTACGACGCCTCTTTCTTTAGCTACCCAACTTTATTACAATTTACTTTTACACATACCTTAACTCAGTTCTCACATTGTATTTGCTAACCCATGTTGCTCACAGTGTACGCACAAGTTTCAATTCAAACATCTATTAAGGATACACCATGATAACACTAGCTAAGCGCTTGTCGGTATGCACTACAATATTGCACTCAGAATAAGAAAATACCGGCCACATCCAGCATTCAGTCACATTTTCTCCTTAGCACTATCCACCATCTGTAGATGCAACTCTATTCTCATCCACCATCTACTAGTATTACCCACTGATTAACCAACATCTAAGTGATTCATCGTTTACGGAACCATATCCTGATCGCACTCTAACAATTAGACCACCAGGAAGAATACATGGTGTACTTGGGAAATATGATGACCATCATCATGTACCGAGTTACAAGTGATGGATCAGATTCAAGTCAGGACCACACACACACACTATCTGAATTTAAATCAAAAGGAAATTGGACTCAGGTTCGTAGGGAAAGAAAAATTATTCTGTTGAGTTCTAATATCACGTTAGGTCTTGATATCAGTAGTAAACTTAACCAAATCCAAGCTTCTGGACTTGATTTTGTAACCAACATGTTAAAAATATACATACGGGTATCATTTGTAAGCATCATTTGCGCCCCTAACATAGACATCACTAGCAAGTATTAGTACATTCAAAGTTAGAAATCCCATAATGATACCATAGTAAATGCCCACATGGCTATTAAATCATCCCTTATTATAAGAAAACTTATTGAGCTCATCCTCCAAATCCATGACAACTACTACCATTGACACGAAAACCATTGTCGATGCATTCCACCACCAGTGCCCTAACCAAACCTTGATTTCATTCCAATACGCAAGTGTGGGCCACTAACTAGTTCTTATACCGCTTGTTTGAACGACTTGGCTACTTGTGAAGTTTACTTATCAAGCTCTTGATATTAGCTAGGACCTTATTTTCCTTCCTAAAACCAAATGCATAAGATATATCTAGTAGGAATCGATCTGCTCGTCATGTTTCAGACACCTTATTCCCTTTCCATAGTGAGACCATACTTTCATAATACCTCCCCATTTAATGTATGAACAATTTGAAACACCAAAGAAAACAATTGCATGCAATTTGAGCCCAACAAACAAAAAAACACTCTAAAATAGGTAAATATTTGCACACTTAAAGTTGCACTAGAGAAAAATGAAAAACTTATATTATATTTATTATAAACAACAAGTTCATTTGATGTCTAGAAACTTTTTGATGTCTCTAAAATTATAGAATATTCAAATGGGTTACACAAACATAACCAAATTAGTAATATTTAAATGGCCATGAGTGCATCACCTATAAGGAAATTTATGTTGTTTATATTCAATAACATTTTAAGGGATTGGTGAATACTTCAGGCTAAAAATGTAATAAAAACTTGTTGGTATTAGTGGTTTCAAAAAGTACAAATCATGTAAACTTTTTAAAGGATCAATCACTTATAAATATATAGAAGCTAATAAAAGCAGAAGGTGCATTTACTTAATTATCTTTTCTTTGTCATTTATCTTTACTTCTCTTCTTTCTTTATTTTTGGTGAAATAAATAAAATAAACAAAATCTTCTCGACTGCATGAAGGAGATTATCAATGCCTACAACAATACATATGTTGGGATATATTTCAGAACCATACACTTCAATAATTTGTGGTTTTAGTCTTTCAGTTCATTGTAAGTTCATTGTAAGTTCTGTATGATTTTTCTGATGGATTGCAATAGGCTAGGTGCTACGTACATACCAGAATTTTCCGTCACTGAACCTGCAGAATCAACACATATATGTGTACAAATAAATTTAGTGACTTATAGAACATTAATTAAACTATAAAACAATATTAAACCAGTTTAACTGATTAATTTTTATCAGTTAAAAAAGGTTATTAGAAATGTAGTATTGTTCAACATTAGGAAAACAACAAACACAAAATTGAGATGCATATTAACTTTTTGACCTTTAGAAATAAAGGGGAAGTGATATAAATGTTAACATTAATATGAATCAATATAATATCTTGTGACATATATTATGTTCATTCAAAGGTCATGATATTAGTCAATAAAGGGATTGCTCTATTTTGTTATAGACCCCCCTCTTGTGCATGTGCATCTCTTGCGCCGTTTTCCATGACTTCAACCTTAGAGAAACTGACATCAATATTGTTTTATCGACATAATACATCAAATGCTAACCTTTATGAGGCCCACAAGCATACCCTTCTATTAGACTCCAAACAGAGTTAAATGTCGCTATGTGATATGTCTTCAAAATTTAATAGAATGTCTAGTAGATGGGATGCAATATGTTCCTCGGGTCAAGCTGTTTAGGTGAAGATAAAGGCTGCATAACAAAAAAATTGGGTGCTTGAGATAAACAAAAGAGTTTAAAAATCATTTCCAATAGATTAAAACCACCAGTTATTCATCTCAAAATGCTTTTTTATAGAACACATAAAATGTCAAAAAATACATCATATATATCCAAGGTGCTCTGGTTTAATCCTTGATTTATTGAACACACAAAAAATGAAATATAGAATTATGAATGCCCAATGTGACATTGTATAGAAAAATGTAAAAAATTCTAGGGCATTCACACACAAAAATGACAACTTTAAAGAGAAAGAAGTGACCCTATTTCAGAAATCACATTTTCTTGTTCTTTTCCCTCTCCAGTAGCAAATTGGGGCAGTCACTTTCACATGATCTTCCAAGAAAAACAAAAACAGTAAAACATTAGATCATGAG
>JAULAV010005678.1:0-56915 GCA_030789695.1 Scilla litardierei
TCTGCCGCCGCCGGAGGAAAGTCGCCATCTCCGCATCCACGAAGTCCGTCGCCGTATGCTGCTCCAAGAGAGCTGCTGCAGTCGAATTGATCGCCGTCGTCGCCAACAGAAGAGATCTCTGTCGCTGAGTGGACGTCGACGGAGGAAACGAAGTCGCCGCTCGAAGTCGCGGTTGTTGAAGCTGCCGTCGTCGTGAAGAAGGAGTCGCCGCCGCCATCGAGTTCTTCATCGCCGTCGAGATCCCGAAGAGCTCGCCGCCGGTCCAGAGCCTGTCGCCGCTGTCGAAGACCGCCGCTCGAAGCTGCTGTCGCTGAAGTCACCGCTTGTCGCCTGTGTTGCCCCAGCTGTTGAACGGTAACTCGAAACGAAGAGATCGCAGCGGCTCTTGGAATTTAAATCAACGGCGCAGATCAAAACTTTGCTGACGTGTGCATCCCACCCTTGCGAAATCGAACGAAACAAAGTGAATGAGATTGGGCTGACGTGGCATGGAAATTTAATTGATTTGCTTTGTGCACCAACCGAGATTAAAATTGATTTGAACTGAATTACTGAGCGCACCGACAGCCAAGTTTAAAGGAGTTGCTGAGCGCACAGGCAGCTGCTTTTATAACGATTTGAACTGAATTGCTTTGTGCACAGACCAGTGCATAACTTGACATCCAGGAGTCAGATTGAGACACCATTTGCGTCAGATTGGAGCTGACGATGTGCTGATTGGACAGAGACGCCTACACGGACACAAACTGAGCATTTCTAAACCCTTAAACTCTTTTATTTGTGTCTTAGTGTAACGTTCTCTGTAGGAGAAACTTTACATATTTTCTGTGACTATTTTGGGACTTGTCTAGTTGGGACTAGACAAGTGGGACCCAGCTAGTTTGGGACTAGCTGGTAGAAAGCTTTGCTAGGATTGATAGTGAGAGGAAACACGGTGTGTGGGGTACTGAGAGCCTGGCGAGTGTAGAGACGTAGAGGGTGCTCTGAGCGTGCTCTAACTTGTGGTTTTGTACCTATTGCACTATTCAATACTAGTATTTGCTTTGGGGGCTGGAGTAGGTCGTTGGGACGACCGAACCAGGGTAAATCTGCTGTGTACCCTGTGTCTGCATTTTTATTTACCCTGTTGCTGATATAACTGCGTGTGCTTATTCGTGGGTTGCACGAATTATTTTTATTAGCCTATTCACCCCCCCTCTAGGCTAGGATCCAGATCCAACAGCTAGGTGTATTACGACCGAAAAATATCTCTAATTCTCCTCCATGCCACTTCCGTGGATTAGGATTCAGATCTATGCCAGGAGGGCTTTAATCGGTTACCGATGGCAATCGTGCAATCAGATAGTGACGATCAATGTGAATGAAACCCCTAGATTAATCCCGACGGCAATCGTAAATTAATCTAATTACCCACGAAGGGGGACTCTGACCTACATTGATAATAATCATCCTAGCATACCCCTAATTCTCAATTACTCAATAATTTCATTAGCGATTCATCAACCCATGGTTGAATCCAATAGGGTTCAACCCATTGGCCCTAGATGATCTCTACTCACAATCCATGCAATAGATGAAGATGGGAATCATTAGATAAGCATTAATTACAGAAAAGTATAGTAGAGAGCAATATCAAATAACCCAATAATAAAAAAGGCAATCAATTGAGAAATCCACTATTATTGAACTAAAATTAAAATCAAAACAGAAAGAACAATAAAAAAGGGTTCAGAGAATGAAAAGAATAAACCTGCAAAAACTCTGAAAAAGTTGTTAAAAGGCGTCAGGGGTGGAAGAAAAGTATTTATAGTTTACTAAAACCCCCCCAAACCCCAAAAAGCCCCTTGACGGAGCCCACTCGGTTCACAAAACACTCGAAGGATGCGGCTGCGTCTCCTAAGTTGCCTAAAAGGGCAGAAGATCCTTTGGATTACGCGACCGCGTGTCTAAGCCATACGACCGCGTCGTCTGGGGTTCTTCTGCCCCAGATCTGGATTAAAACAGTCGCATGGAGCGACAGTTTGGCTGTGGCACAACTCCAGCTGACACGATCATGCTGTCATCATCAACTCGACCGCATCGTCTTAAATCTTCTCTTCCTTCAGCTTGCACGACACGGTCATTTGGCTCGTTGGTGACGCGACCGCGTGGCTTCTGCTACACTCTTGCTTGGACTCTGACAACGCGACAATTTGTGCTGACAATGCAACCGCGTTGTCTACTCGTTTGGCTAGCTTCCCCTTGGTGTCTTGGTCGACACGGTCACGTGAATTGGTCCATGCGGTTGCGTCGACAACTCTTCAGCTCATTCATCTCCATTTCTTTGCCCAATTGATCCTTGCTCTGTTTTATCTCTTTTTCCCTCGTTTTGATCCCAAAATTCTTGATTTCTCCAGTAACACATGAGAAATACCAAAAAGCATAAAAGGAAACAAAAACGGTGAAAACAGCATGAAACGATGGGTGGAGAGGTATGAAACGAGCATGGAAAGAGTGTAAAATATGTGTAAATATGGCACACATCAAAATCCCCCAAGCTGAACTATTTCTTGTCCTCAAGGAAGACATAAAAGAGTAAAGTTTGGAGAAAGGCAAGCAATCAAACACATGATGACATGGGGCTTGAGAAATTCACAAATTCGAGTGTATATATATGATCGAGTAGAGATTTCAAACTCGTTTAATCACAATTCGCCGATCCATCTACATTTATTAGAATATAATCTTAGAAAATTGCTTCTAACCCGACTCGTCAAATAATATGTAAGAATCACGGCTACACTCAAGTCCTAGGATATTTCCTCTAACCATACTCTAGGTTGAAAACGAAGGAATCGAAGGTATAAAATGTTAAATCTATCAGCTCCAACACAAGGACTCAAACTCAGCTGCTGTTCACCTTGTTTCTAAATGTCCAGGAGAAATTGAACACTTTTTTGCCCACTCCCAAGGAGGTTCCAGCTTTCGCCCCATCTGGACCCAATGTACCTCGATCTCCACCACCTCCAGCTATTTGATGACATTTTGGACTACCACAAGCCTATCTCCTTGAAATGTATTTGTAAACATTGATTGAGAAGAGTGCATGTGAGGATACATTTTGTTATTTTTCGTTTTTGATATAGTTATATAAGTGTTTTTGGATCATGGGTGGTATATTTGTAAGTATTCGATTGTCACATCTTTATGTGACTTTACTTATGAATGGTGTCATATTTTGTTGTATGTGACATATAAGTATATTTTTTCTTTCGATGAGCGATGAAGTTATATTTTGTAATATCGCCATCATTATATTTTAATGGAAATTTAACGATTATTGGAAATATGCTATTGTGTTCTTAGAATATTCTATTTTTGCACTTCCAATATCAATGTTGAATACTTTTATCTCCATATATAATTTGATGCTACAGCCTTAGATAAATGGTTGAATGAGAACAACTTCACTTACTTATTTTCGCATCATCCTGACCATTCTTTATTTTCATCTATCTTAGCCCTAATTGTTGTTGTTCTCTTCCTCCCACTCTTTTTTAATTATGACAAAGGGGGAGAGAACCATATGGTGAAGAGTGTGAATTTTTGAAGTTTTGACATTATCATAACTCCATGAATCATAAGGGGGAGAGAGAATAACCATAGGTGAATCATAGCATGAATCATGTAATTTCTATCTCTTCATGAATCATATCACGTCTAATCTGGTTTTGAACTTGTGTATGATTCAGCGGGGAGCTTTGAAATTCATATTTCATTTTATTCTTAAAATTGGTTTCTATATAATTGATTAACTTGATCTCCTTATTCATACCTCAACTTTCTCTGTGTGTATCACCATATGCTTCATGCTTTGTGTATCTATGTATGTTGATGGCTTTAATGAATATAATACCCAATTCATGTGATACACATATCATTAACTTGCATTAAGAATCATTATTCATTTGATTATCTGGACTAAAATGTTTGGCATCACTGTAAGGGGAGTAAGTATTTTTAATTCATGCACAATTATTGTTTATGGTTATGGGTGTTTGTCATCAACAAAAAGGAGGAAAATGTTGAATATTGGATCTACCAATGTGGGTTTGATGATAAACAAACATAATCAGTTGTGACTAATCCACATATTTTGTAGTTAATGAAAGCATCGTCACTAGAGATAAAGTCATATCAAATGAAGACGATGGCTTGGATCATTGATGAAAGGACATCTGAAGCACGGAAATCAAGGAATGAACGCAAGGAAATAAAAGTGTTGGAGTCAACAAGCTCAATGAAAGTCTTTAAGGAATTCAATAAGAAGTGAAGAGGATAAATATGTATATCATTCTCTTTCTATACTTCATTGTTGAAGTAGCATATTAGAATAGACTTGATAGAATATCATTCATAACACTCACACCACTTTAGATCATATATCATTGAGTCCCATAGTGTTAGAACTTACATAATCTTGAAGTAGAGCTTTTTAGCCTACACAGGCGCCTAGTGGTTGGTCTCTAGACGTCTGGTGTTCATACATTGTTAGTTCTCTAAATCCTACCCTGTACAGATGCATGAAGTTCTCTTCCCAGACGTCTGCACAAGTGTGTCAGATGCCTGGATGATGAACTCTGGACGTTTGAATAATTCTAGCTGCACTTCCAGCATCTCGACCTCTGCTGT
Source organism: Scilla litardierei (assembly GCA_030789695.1). Taxonomy (NCBI): domain Eukaryota; kingdom Viridiplantae; phylum Streptophyta; class Magnoliopsida; order Asparagales; family Asparagaceae; genus Scilla; species Scilla litardierei. The sequence goes on from JAULAV010005678.1 coordinate 4,672, forward strand.
CTGACAGAAATCAGATGTCTGAAGTAATGCTTCCAGACGTCCTCATAATGTGTCACGCCCCGCTTCCCAAAAACGTGGAGGCGAAGCGTGAGAAGGTCCGCTCAGACTTGAAGCTACAAAGCTGCAAGTCCGATAAGCGTCAATCACTTTAAACTGCAGGTCCTTGCAACGCGAAACGAAACAAAGATAATAATAACGAAAAGAGACAAAAGAATATCTCAGAACATCCATAATAATAAATTTCAAGATCGCAGAGAAGCCACCAGGCTAAAATAAAAGAGTCTAAAAGAGGCCCCAGCATGGCCAACAAAAGTACAAGTACGAAAACAAAGCAATGGTGCTACGCACCGACAACTAACATCAACCTAAAGCAAAACAACTCCAAATCAGTCTATAAGACTGGTCACCGGTGTCCACTAACTCCTCGTCAAAAGTAGGCTCTGGCTCAGCGTCAACAAACACCACGTCCTCAGCTACGGTCTCTGGCTCAGGGTCTAACATGTGACACCCAAAAGAGCAAGGGGCACATGTCAGCAAGTCTACAAGAGACTTGTGCAAGGAAACTGAAAGTGAAGGTAGGCAACCTAGCAGTTCTAGCATGAATGCAATGACATGGCAGTTAAAGTATGAGTGCAACAAGTAAAGTAAAGTAAAGTAAAGTACAAGCATGGCATGGATGTCAAGTTTTACAAGAAACACTCACTAGTACAAGACAAGTAAAGTAAGCACGTCGTGCACAGAGATTACGCCTTTTGGCTAGAGTGGCTGCGCGGGCCAACTCCTAAGCTCAAGTGATCGCTTATCCCTACCCCTCCATGTGTATATGGACTGGCGTCCATCTTCTGGATCACGAGCCAGGAAGTGTTTTATCACGATGGCATAGGGGTGCACCTAGCCGGACAAGGAAGTACAAGTACAAGTATTGTAGCGTGTGCTACGAATGCGACATTCAATGCATGGATGACATGACATGGCAAGTAGTAAAGCATACAAGTAAGGAAAGTAAACATGACAGTTTAGTATGCATGATCAACAAATTAAAGAGTTGGATCTAGCTTCGTTGTCAAGCTAGATCAATTTAGGTGACGGATCTAGTTTCGTTGTCAAACTAGATCAAGTAGGCGTCTAGCCAGCTATCATTTCACTGACTAGTCTCTTTTACGCTAAAAACAAGGAAGTGGCCTAAAAACATGGCCCTACACAAGAGTTGGCAAGTTTCACTTGCCTGCAAGTATCACGTCAGAGAAACACCGTCCAACGAGTCCAAGTCACAATATCCTACGTGCACAAGTCCACCGGCCTACAACCGTTTTATTAATCTTGATTAGTGAGCTCTAAATCATTTAAAATACTTTAAAAATACTGATTTTAGTCTTGATTAGCATGCAATTGGGTTGGGGGTCCTAGGGGTGCAAAGCGTTACCTCAACACGACGCGAAAGCTACATTGGCGTCGGGTAGCGACGCCAGGGGTTGGAATAAAAGAACGCGCTCCAAGTCCAGATTCCAATATAGATTCCTCTCTGGAAAATTCAGAGCATCAACCGGAGCGACGAATCTAGATTCCAAAGCTAGCACGTGCGACGACGGGCTACGACGTGTCGCAACGTCGTACACGGCGAATCATTAGAGAGAAAGCACCTAGGTGGGGCCCACAGTAGTCCTAGGGACCAATAGGGGACCCATAATACCTCTGGAGAACTTGGGGGGCCCACGGTGGCAAGTGGTGCGACGGGTGCGGGGTTGCGACGTTTGGCTCTCGGTCGTACACAGCCAATGCGGGGACTTGGCTCGGTCAGACACAGGGGAACGGGCTTGCACAGCGCTGCGGTCGGTGCGGGCCTTGGTTCTCTCGGTCAGAGCGGAGCAGACCGTCGGTCGGGCGCCTTGGATGCGGGAGAACGGAGCGCTGCAACATTGCAACAGTTGCAACGTTGCGGTCTTCGGTCGGTACGGGCGATCGGCTCGGTCAGACACGGCGCTGAGCGGGGGGAACGAAGTGGGGGTCGGTGCGGGGTGCTGTGCGGTGCGGGGATGTGGCGTGAGCGGGGAAATCTCTCGGTCTGACCGAGAGATTCTCTCGGTCGGAGCGGGAGAACAGAGCGGAGCGGTGTAGCGGCTGCAGTGCGGAGGCGGCTAGCGGTCTGAGCGGGGGAACGGGGCTTGTTTCCTCGGTCGTGCGGGGAGATGGCTGTCGCAACGTTGCGACGATTCATCGCAACGTCAAATTTGGGTTTTGGAAGCGGCTAGGGTTATTTTCTTGCAAAAATAAGTCTTCCTAGAGGTTGTTTATATAGTGTAGATGTGTTGACTAGGTCTAGGGCTAATCCTAATGGGATTAGGAGTTTAAAAATATTTAAAATTCAAATCTTACCATCTCCAACTTACCCAAGGCTTGGGTGCGGCCCAAATGAGCTGGAAATTGGTTCAAAAATTATTTAAAACGTTTTAAACTCAAATAAATTTTCTTTGGCCGAAATTAATTTAAAACCTAGCTTTTAAAAATATTTTAAACCTTGCTAAAATATAAAAGTGGTCAAATGAACTCCAAACATTATAAAATAAATATCGGGGTGATCGTGGCGACGAAAGAAAGCTAACTAAGAAGACAGATCTCAATTTCGACGTCGGACGACAAAACTAAAAATAGAAACGTCTCCCGTCAAAAGTGAGAATCGCAACGTCTCATCGAATAAGATTAAATTGTGGGAAAACGACTCAAGAAATGTCGTTCCAAATTAGTGCCACTATTTAATACTCTCAGAGACGTTCACAACGGCATATCACACAAAAGTGTTCACAAACAAACAAAGTCTAAAATAAACACGTGCACGGCCAAAAGCACGTGCATGAACAAGGTACAGCGAAAACAGACCGTTACATAATGTGTCAGCGCCTGGATGATATACATGCAAGTTCCTTGATCTCATTTAAGCTCCAGATCGCTCCATATTTCCTAAAATCCGACAAAAACAAGAAATAGAGAAAATCAACACGATATCATCGAATGATCGTGAAAAACGCTTTTTTATGATCGAAACGACATGAAAACATGCAGAAAAAGGTTTAAAATAAGGAGCAATCAATGACCCAGTCAGAACAGTACATCAGGCGTTTGATCTGTTTACTTCTGGCACCTCTTAACTAGGATTTCTACCCGTTAATAGTCGTTTACAGCATTTAATGCTTGGGATTTTTTTCTGATTTTGGACAGAGTTCGGTGGCTTATTTATTAATGTATTGACTTGAGAACTTCCTAGACCTTATTTGAATACACTCCAAAGTGAATACGAGTCATTAATGTTGGTAGCAACGATCTATGAACTTCGTGTTTGATGATAACAAACATGTGTGAACGTTTTTAACGTGTGTGTTAAGTGTTTCAAGAATAACAAAGCTTGGAGATGTTCAATGGGAGACTTGGACAAAGTCAAAGGGGGGATGCAATCTATTTTGAGTTGATTCACATCTATTTAGAGTCAAACTCAAATCCTATTTCGCATCTATTCCAAACTTCAACCCCATTGTAAATCACCCTTACATTAGGACTTGATGCATCCATCCTAGCCCTTGGTTACCTCTTGGTGCAACCCTAGGCTTAGGGAACTCCCCTTGCCGCAACTTACCTTCGTCTCCCCTATATAAGCCTTCATCAAGGCAAAAGAAAAAGGGCCAACAAAATTAACCTAGTACAAAAAGGACAACAGCAGCTGCATAATTTGTGAGGAGCACAGGCCGCAATCTTTCTCTCCAATCAAAGTCCCAAGCCAGCTGATTTTTTTCATCTCCCATAAAAAAAAGAGCAGCAGGCCGAACAAAAAAAACTCTTCCCTTTCAATCAAAAAACCACAGCTGCATTGTTTAGGGGAGCCGATTTTTTTTTGAGGGAGAGAGGGAAGCCGCAAATTCCAAGCACAACCACAACATCAAAAATTCAAACAAAAACCTACCCTAGAGAGCACATGCCGGTTGAGTTTTTCTCTCCCCTTTGAAAAACTCAAAGGTGAAGGTTTTGGCGGACCCTCAGGGCTAAAATCCGTGCCCGTCCTAAGTCGGATGGAACACGGAAGCAAAAATATGCAGCGGAAAAATAAACAGGTTAATCTAATTAACATGCAGTTAAACATTTTAACTTAGCCCTAAGGTACAAGACCATTAGCCAAGATCTTTGCCGACTCGGGATGGATCTGACCATCCCAAGAAGGATCTAACCTATTGCGATTAAATTAAACTAATTCTTATAAAACACATATCCGGAACCTTGCCCTGGGCAGGCAAGGTGTACCGCACCGTCTTTCGAGCCGCTCCCCGTCCCACACTGAGCCGCTCCTCGAACCGCTCCTCGAACCGCGTGTAATCCTCGTGTCGCTGAGCCAACCACGCGCCGAAGAAAGTTTCACGTGAGTGAAAGCCTTCGCCAAGATTTCGGATCCGAATCCAAACTCCTTCGTGGCTTTGCTAGAGCCCTTCAAGAGTAAGGCAGAAATATAGGGAGAAGAAGAATTAATTTAAGCTTCGATCTGAGCGTGCTCCAACATTTTTGGGAGACTCTCAGATCTTGAGCTTGGGACAAGTTTAGAGGAAGGGGGAGGCCCCTATTTATATAGGTGGCTGACTCTCTCCTTTTCTCCACAACCGATGTGGGACTATTAAATTTGAGTTAATTAAATCAAGTTAGTTTTCCTTTCACAAAGGACGAAATTCCATGAATTTTAACTCTCTCACCGTTGAGCTTCATGATTGATACAACCTATCAATTCAGTGGGCGATCAACGATGAACGCATAGGAAAAAATGATGAGTCAATCAGAGTCCGTTTGACCCTCCAATTGATCGCCCAAAGTTCTACCCAAGGCTTGATTTTCGTCCAAAATCAGCCGTCAAAATCTGCACAGCCCAGGGTTCTGAAAACCTAGCCTGTTGGGGCCCACTACGCCAGCTGGGCAAGCCCAGACCAAACCAGGGCCTGGTCTGGGCACGCCCAGCCTGGGGCGCCTGGCCCAGGCCTGGGCCAGGTGCCCAGGGCCCAGGTGCCTAGCGTCCGGGCCCTGGCAGGGCCAGGGCGCCCAGGCGTCTGGGCCTGGGCCTGGGCCGGGCACCCAGGGCCGGGCGGGCCGGGCGCCTTGGGCCAGGCGCTCTGGCTCAGGTGGGCCTGGCCAGGCGCCAAGGCCAGACCCAGTCTAGTCTGGGTCAACATGGTCTGACCCATGTCCAGTTTGGGTATGGGTCAGACCCTTTTGAGCTGTTTTGTGCGTAACTTGGGCATTTGGCGTCCGATTTGGACGCCGTTCGAATCTGGGTTTAGACTGGGACATTCCCGTCTTACCCGTGAACTTTTCCTTTCGTTTATTTCATTAAATATTGTCGTAAACAATTTACGACACATTTAATCCGGTTGCATCAAATGCAAAATAGTCACTATCTAAGCTTAAATTATCATTTGCATCAAATACAAATGATCTGAGGGCACATCCCTCTACATCTCCCACTTGCACTCAGGATCATTTATCCCGAATGCAGGAGATAATTGCAAAAATCTTTTGCAATACTTTATCCATTGCATCAAATGCATATTCTCCCTAATCGTTTCTACCTATTACTAGATGAAGATCGCACTCTGTGTGAGACCCTACAGCCTGACCCTTACTACAGGTTGGGCTCGAAGCCCTATACGACAGAGACCACTAGCAGTAGTTGCCGTCCCTGTTTCAGAATCATAATTATGTGGTTGACTCATCGACATGAGTATTGTCGAGACCACCATGACTGTGTCCGTTATGAGTTCTGCAGTTATAGCCTCTTCATCTAAACTATGTCGTGTAGATCAAGTCTAGGGTACGGTCAAACTGTCACCCCCAACAACTTGAATCCAGTTAGTTTCTATCGATCTTTAGTCAACTAATGTTGGACTTCTTCCAACATACTCTGATCAGAGATTTTACTAAAGACCGAACTAACTCTACGACACTAACTCCCATTGACCGGGAGAGACGAATCCTCTCTTGGTCATTACTCTCCTCGTACGCTTCAAGTGACCCCCAATCAAAGACCTTTCGACAGGCCTAGCCTCGAAGCTAGGCCAGTGATCTAAGTGGCACCGTTCATGCACATGTTCGTAAAATGACCTCAAGTCAAAAGACCAACTTGCCTATCATCACTAAGAATTATCATTGACAGATTGGTCAATTTAACCATATGATAACTCTTGTGGATCTTTCAATGAACTCATTCTTTAATGAGCACATGTGTCTCGTCTTCGACTTCGCCAAGTCAAAACGACCATGAGATCATCGTTACTGCTATACGGTGAAGACTAAGACACAATGATCTATTCGATGGTTCGATATCCTAGTCTCGAAATGTAACGACTGGTTTTTCTATATTAGTGTTATCGATATATATATATGTCTTGGTGGATTTTCTCCTTGCATGTGATTTCCGTCTCCGTAGCTTTCACTTTCGTTCGTTTCGTTGTGATTTCCTAGCTTCTTCCTTAGATCGTTGAGCTTGGAGTAAGTCACTCATGACGAGCTTCATATCGCTCATATCTTAGAGGTAGGTTGATCTTAGAAGCCGTAGGAATCTTCCCGAAGCTTCGCGCTTCAATTCGGCACTTTCCGTACACGTTAGTTGGTTCAAGAAGGAGAACCAACCGACTAGATTCCAATCTAGTCGGTCAGAAACTCTTCTCCAACCGACTAGTTCATTGAATCAATTATTCAGGAGTTACTGTTTATCGTTAGTCAGTCTAAGAACATTTGTCGACCGACTAGATGAGAAACTAGTCGGTCAGCAATCGTTCTTTAACCGACTAGCTCTATGATCATTTTTGATACCAAGTACTATTCATTCTTAGTCGGTCTAAGAACGTTCATCGACCGACTAGATGAGAAACTAGTCGGTCAGTAGTTGTTCTTTGACCGACTAAATCTAAATCCTATTTTTCGTCAGGAGTTACTGTTTACACTTAGTCGGTCTGCGTTGGTCAACCGACCGACTAGTTTCCAAACTAGTCGGTCAGAGGTTGCTCTTTGACCGACTAATCAGTGTCGAAACCCTAATTTCTGGGCAGCCGCCGGATTCTTCCTATAAATAGACCCGATCACTTTCACTTTCTTTCTTTTCTCCTGAGCCATTGTCTTCCCCAAATCCTTCTCCATCTTCCCCAAACCCTTCTCCATCTTCCCCAAACCCTTCCTCCTTCATCTCAAGCCTATCTCCACCACCCCAAGCCTCCCTCTCACCCCCATTGCGCCGGCCAACCTCCTTGGGCCGTCGGCAAACCCCCAAAATTCCCCAAATCCCATTTTCTCCAGATTTCTCCCCATTTCCAGATCTGAGCCCTAGGCCCCCGGATGGTTCTTCCGTCGCCGTGCTTGCTCGGCATCGATCTTCTACTTCTATACGGTAGTGTTCGATCCTATAATATTCTCATAACCCACTTTGTGATTTTATTGAAACCCTAATAAAAATGGATGTTGGAGATATTGTTCTAATATTGTTTTGCCATGGCAGCGATCTCATCCCCGTAGCTAACATTTTTTGACGTGCCTCCTTGATCGTCATCCTTGGTGCCAGGCAAGTGAAACTTGCCTACTAGGGTTTTAGGCCATGTTTTAGGCCACTTTTGTACCGTAGCGTAAAAGAGACTAGACAGTGAAATGATAGCTGCCTAGACGCCTATTTGATCTAGTTTGGCAACGAAACTAGATCCGTCACCTCAATTGATCTAGCTTGACAATGAAGCTAGGTCCAACCCTTTTAACTTGTTGTTCATGCATATTAAACTGCCATGTTTAATTCCTTGCCTGTACTCCTTACTACTTGCCATGCTATCCATGTTGAATGTCGCATTCGTAGCACACACTACAATACTTGTGTTTCCTGGCTCGTGTTCCAGAAGCGGGCCACGTGTGTTGGTTGATAGCCAATGCCCGATCTACTTGTTTCCGGCTAGGCACCTGCTTTTAGCGGGCACAATCCTACGCCAAATTGGGAACCTAAAAACAAGCTCTTGTGCGGGCAACCCTAGCTCATTTACTGAGCATCGTGTGCAGGGACCCTAGCTTGTTTACGTGTGGGAGGGGTAAGGGTTAAGCGGCCAATCAACTGGGAGTCTGCCCGATCAGCAACTTCAGTGGTAAGGCGTAAACTCTGGGTTCTGGGGTAGTGTTAAGCGGCCAATCAGTGTGAATGTCCAACAGTTCAGCTGTAAGGCGTAAACATCTACAAATAACTTGAAAAAGTGACTAGTGAAACAATTAAGATTGTTAGTAGCTTGGCTACTCTTGACATGCCATGATAATTGTTCTCTTGCACTTATTGTTACACCATGTCTTACTTGTGCACGACATGTTTACTTGACGTGATTTACTTGACTTGTACTTGTCCGTGTTTATACTTGTAAAACTTGTCATCCATGCCATACTTTCTACTTGTTACTTGTCACTTGCATCTTATCTTATTTGATTACTCACATACTAAACTTGTCATGCTATGCATCAAACTATAACTGCTAGGTTGTTAGTTTACTTTCCTTTCAGTTTCCTTGCCCAAGTCTTTTTAGACTTGTTGACATGTGCCCCTTGCGCTTTTGGGTGACACATGTTAGATCCTGAGCCAGAGTTCGTTGGAGAGGGCGTAGTGTTTGCTGGCGCTGAGCCAATGGTTGTCGAGGAGGAGTTTGTGGTTTTTGGCGACCAGTCTTAGAGACTGCTTGTGTTCTCTTCCTTTGTTAGGCGTGTTGTTAGTTGTCGGTGCGTGGCACTTTTGCTTGTATGTTGTACCTTGTTGGCAATGTATGGGCCTTAGATTTTCCTTTTGAGCCTGGTGGCTTTTCTGTGATATTGTAATTTATTTTATGGATATTCCTAGGTTTAATAAATTGCTTATTGTCTCACCTCATTATTATTATCGTTGTTTCGTATTGCGTTGCAAGGACCTACCAATTTATTGTTGATTGACGCTTATCGGGCTTGGAGCTTTGCAGCTTCAAGTCTGAGCGGACCTTCTCATGTCTCGCCTCCACATTTTTGGGAAGCGGGGCATGACACGAAACATCTACGACCACGAACCCTTTTAGACTTATGCTAAAGACAGTCAAATATTTCTCCATGATCGAGATACTCATCTCGATACTTGTTTGACCTTGCATAACGTCTTAGGACTTTACCTAAGTTAATATCTAATGTTTTACTACATTATAATTAACTTAGATAAATTATTACCAAACAGCTTACTGTAATTTCGAACAAGACGTTTGTGCTATTCACACAAAGATAAATTGCCTCGATGGCATCATCTCTCAACATCTCCCACTTGCACTCAGGCCCATGTATCTCGATATCTCATACCGTTTTTACACATAAGTTTTCCCATCTTCATGTGGTAGAGCCTTTATGAGTGGATCTGCTAAAACTGTCTACAGTATAGACTTAAGGGGTTTCTATGTTCATGTTAGACCAACCATTTGAATCTCATTCAAATAATTCTGTTGGTCTGTTGGAATCCATAATATTTCATTTTCCTGGATCTTATCCAGTTCATCGTACCTTACGATAATAATTTTAAATTAGTTACTGGTTAATTTAAGATGGTTTATAATCATTTTTAATAAAGTGTCAAACTCTTTGATTACTTTTGTCAAAACATATGTTCCATCCCGTTGATGCCTCGCATGTAATTTGTTTGCTCCCACTGACCTTGAAAACTCTCTTTGTGATTCATATAAGTTGGTTCATCTAAATCAAATTTAGAAAAACGAACGTATAATCGAATGTTCAAGTTTTCATGGTCATCATGAGCATTTACATCGAGTTCGGTCCGAGTAGATCCGTACACATCTGCTGGCGAGACGGTTTTAACATAATCCGTTTATAGGAATTATGATGAAAACCATTCTCAACCAACTTAATCGTACTTCACTATTTTCCTTTCTTCTGCAATCTTCTAACTTGAAGATTTACTTGCAGAAAATGAGGAAACATTTTCCTTGGGCACATACACTAAATTCCAAAATTTATTTACGCACACTGACCTATTCTGATTGCATCAAGTTATAAATCGTAGTTACTACTCCGAATTTCATCCCAGAAGTTGACTAAGTCATCATCAATTATGATGTCTAACTCGACTCTTCGTCTCACGAGATTCGAGTAATTATACAACTTCCTAATGATCGATTTAATGAATATCTTATTGATAATGTCCTCATAGAACATTATAACCTAGGCATTATTATCTCTCCGTTTATTATTACATTTTTTAGTTTTAGTTTTGTTTTTGTTTTTGTTTTTTAACGCAATCTAATCAACCTAATTGTGGTAAATAGATAATATGACGGAAGGCCTCCCCGGCAACGGCGCCATAAAGTTGATCGACCCGGAACTAACTCCGAAACGATGTCGTTTACCGCAAGCGCCCTGTATAGTGGTAAACGGGTATCGAACACGTGGAAGCGATGCTATACTACCTATCTATTCCTAGGTTGAGTTAGACTTGCAGGTTTATTGGTGGATGTGAAGTATGGAGGGTCGTAATGGTGATGGATGCGAAGGTTGTGTCGCTTAACTTCGTAAACAAGGGATTCCACGCAAAGAAAGAAATAAATAAAATATAAAAGGTTAGGGCTTTAGGGCTCACCGCTAGGACCGTCGGATGTCAACGCTAGGCTAGGATTCTTACGTTGCATTGGGTTTATGGGGATGGTCTCTCAGCTCATACCACTCTCGTGGTTTAGAGATTCGAGGTACTTCGGTGGCTCTCATTGACGCAATGACGGTAGCCGTCAATGTAGTGATATAGTTCGTCGATGGATCCCCCTCAAGGTACGAGCCGGGCATGGTCACGAGCCTTGGTTGAATCCAATAACTCCCTAATTAAATCTGTTGTATGCTCTTTAAGCTAATTGATTCCACCGACTGTGGGCACGATCTCATTACGAGTTCTCCTAGGGATTTTGCTAGATCAACCAAAATACAACCCCTTTTATATCCAACGCATCATAACAATCATATCTTTGCATCTAGATCCTAAAGTCCTAGGACTGATCCATTAGCCCTAGAAAATATTATTCAAGCATAGCAAACATTATGAAAACAATAGAGATCATTGCTAGTATCATAGAAAAACAATAATAAGAACTAAAATAAAATTAAAGAGATGAAATACTTAGCTTGATACAAGAGGAGGGGCCTATGACGTAGCCTAACTCCCCAAAAGATCGTCTCCAAAACTCTGTAAAAAAGATCTAAAAGCCAAAAAAAGTACAAAAGTCCCCCACTCTAATGACGGCTACTATTCAAAAAAATATCCCCCTCCAAAAACCATAGCAAACAACACAAAAATCCCCCTGAAAATCGTGCACAAACCAAATCTGGACGCAACTTAAGTTCTGGGCCCGCGGCGACTCGGGTCAAGTAGCCAGCTGCTCGGTCGAGTCGTCAGGAAGTCTGAGTTCTTTGCCCAAAACGTCGCTCTGCCTGCTCGGATCGAGTAGGGTCTGCTCGGTCGAGTAGGCAGCCGCTCGGTCGAGTAAGCAGCCGCTCGGTTGAGTTGTCACTCTGCTCAGTCGAGTAGGTAGCTGTTCGGTCGAGTAGGCAGCTGCTTGGTCGAGTAGGGTCCTGCTCGGTCGAGTAGGTGGTCAAAAACAGATTTCAGCACTGCATCATCAGCTTGCAGAAATTCCCTAGTGCTCATCCGACTTTTGATTGGTGCGTTCTTAGTGGTGTTGGAACCATCTTGAAGTCTACAATCTGGGAAAAATATCAAAAATACTGAAAAATCCCAGGTGATAGAAGATTTGAAAATAGTGCACGGCTGTCATCTTTCCAGCACTTTGAGTCGCTCGATTCCTTCGCCGCATCATAGCTCGATCGAGCGCTATGGAGTCCATGAGTCATGGTATTATAGAACCATGCTTTCTTCATTCTCCTCTTCTTCACTCCTTCTCTCTTACCCCTTCCTTGCTCCTCAGCAGCTTTGAGTCACCGAACGCGGCGCCTCAGGAGTTCCGGTGTCGAAGCACGCGCTCTCTCCTCCAATATACTCCAAATCACTCGATATTCCCTGAAATGGAATCAAACGCTCTTAAAATACAATAGTTCCAATTATGAGCGTAAAAGCATATGAAATATGTATTTGAGCAATCATTTTGACGTGTAATCATATAGACAAAACGTGAAATATAATGACACATCAAAGCTTCATCTGGAAATCCATTGGCTGTTGGTTCGGCATCCTTCAGTCCATTATGACAGACAATGGGATGCAATTCGACATCACTGGCTTCGAAGATTTCTGCTCCGATTTAAAGATCAAATTACATTTTGCCTTTGTCGCACATCCCCAATTCAATGGACTAGCGGAGGCTGCTAATAAATGCATCCTCGGACGCCTACGAAAAAGGATAGCCGGGCTCAAGGGAACATGGCCAGAAGAGATCCCAGTGATATTGTGGGCATACAAAACGACCCATAAAACTTCGACAAGTGAACCACCATTCATGCTGGCCTATGGTTGCGAAGCTATCGTCTCAGTAGAGGTTAACGAACGACCGCTTCGCCTCCAATACTACAACGAGGAGAGAAACACAGAGGGACTCGATGTCAACCTACAGCTAGTCGACAAGGTTTGCAAGCGAGCCTTGGCAACCCTCATTGAACAAAAGGGACGCATAGCTCGGTATTTCAACTCCAAAGTGCGTGGGCACAGTTTCCATATAGGTGACTTGGTGTTACGTAAGGCTGCCTTCACTCCTGAGATTCTCAAACAAGGAAAGCTCGCTGAGAAGTGGGAAGACCCTTACAAGGTGATCGATATTCTCATCCCGGCCACCTACTGGCTCATTACACTGGATGATAGGGAGCTAGCCCATCGTTGGAATGCTAAGCATTTGCAGAAGTATTATCAATGATTGTACCAGCAATAGGAGATAGGTTGGGTGATCGAAACTTACCTTCGTTTTTATTTTATGCCAATGTATGATAAATACAAAGTCAATCATTTCTCCTATCTATCTAATGATTTCTAATCGTCATCGGCCATAATTCGAAGGGGCTTTGCCCCTCGATACCGAACGACCCTCGTTGTCAGCCGTAAGTCGAGGGATCACCCCTCGTCATTGAACGACCCTCGACCATCATCGGCCTTAAGTCAAATGGGCCTCACCCCTTGCTACCGAATGACCCTCGACCATCATTGGCCTTAAGTCGAACGAGCCTCACCCCTCCCTACTGAGCGACCCTTGTCGTCAGTCGTAAGCCGAGGGATCATCCCTCGCCACTGAATGACCCTCGACCGTCGTCGGTCGTAAGTCGAAGGGACGTCGCCCCTTCTACCAAACAACTCTCATCGTCATTCTTAAGCTGAGGGATTGCCCCTTACCACTGAACGACCCTCCACCGTCCTCAGCCTTAAGTTGAAGGGGGCAATGCCCCTCGCTACCGAATGAAACGTGCCCCTATGATCTATGATCTGGAAGATCATATCTATCAGGTGAATATGCCTAACGTATCAACGCCCGAACTTTCCATCTATTTTTGGAAAATTGATAATTGAGTCGTTGAGGGGCCATACACGCACATATGCTCAAATGAAACTTGAAGATAGAAGAAATTCAAAAACTCAAAAGTTCTTTTATTTCATTTCAAAACAAAAAGGTTACAAAAAACATGTGCCAGAGTTCCGTCAGCCTAGGAGGGGGAGCACCCCTCGGTATAAAGACGTTCTGAAAAGCTTCCATCGCCTTTATAAACCTTGCCGTGAGCTCCTCCTTATGAATCTCAGCGGCTCGCTCTAACTCAATAGCTTTGGCCTGGAGCTCAGCTACCTCCGCTTTGCAAGCCTCCGCCAACCTCTCTGAGTCAGAAGCTTTGGCTCGAAGCTCGATTGCTTCCCTCTTCGAAGCTTCAAGGTCCGCTTGTAGCTGAAACCTCTCCTTCCTCCATTGAATCTCAGCATATTTTCGGAGGTCAGACATGGACGAGAGGCTATTTTTGGCCTCCACTGTCGCCCACTCAGCCTCGGTCGCAAGGGATCTTCCCAAATCATCTTCCATCTTCCTCATCCGGGCTTCGAACTCGATAGCCTTGCGCTCAGCAGCTTCCACCCGTCGTCCTCCCTCAATTACTTGACGGCTTGGCGGCGCAATACGACGCCAAGGATGGACATCTGCAGAAAGCCCCAATCAGAAACTTCCAAATTGCAAGTCAATAGACAAATGGCAAACGACGTACCTAATATCCACTTCCCACAAAGAATTTGGCCACCCTTTCGATGCACAACCCTTGAAGGAGCTCGAAATCCCGAGGAAGAATGGAGTTATCCACCATTCGAGCAGTCGTCCTAAAGTTTGATAGGGCCGATTCTTCCCTCCCGATACTGAAGGAAGGATGATGAGGTTCACCACGAATAGGTCCTGAGGAATATTACGAGAGCTGGTTGAGCAGCAGAACTCGATCGAACTCTAAGGGGATCGGGCCAACCAAGGGAGCTGATGACTCGATACCGACCCATGGCCATTTGTCCAAAAGAGGAGCGACGGGGGTATCAATCGTCCCCTGAGGATCGAGAGGGACTTCCTCTCGACCTTTTGCCATGGGTGAAAGCAGAGGGGTTGCCTTCTCGACCCACCTCCTTTTTTCCGACTCCTCCTCCTCATAGGAGGATGTGCCTCGTTTCTTGCTGGCAGTTTCGGTGGGCGCAAGAACCACAATGGTGTCAGCATCTTCCACCACCAGTAGCTCCGAAACTATGATGGAGCCAATGGGTAGAACAGTGCGAGCGATAGCTCGACTCGGGGCCTCCCTCGACAAGGCACGTGAAGATGACCTCGAGATCTGCCTGACCTCACATCCCTCAGAGGAGAACTCTGATTGATCGGAAGGGGAGACCAGGTGCTTGATCCCTCAGTGCTTCTTTTCTTCTTGTGTTGTTCCCTCCAAACTTGACCCAGTCCATGTTCAACGTTTCTGTGAGCTCTGTTAGTCATATCTGTAAACAATGGATATAAATATCATGAGTGGCTGCGATAAAGACACAGAAGTGGTATACATTACCCGGACTCCACAAAATGGTCCGTAGTCGATGGCCATCCAACAGATACGAAGTCGGCCTCTCTTGCGGTGGTCGACTCAGAAGGAGTTTTGTCGCCTCAACCTCACTTGGCGTTAACCTGGCCTCGACCTCTTCATGTGCTAACTTGGACTCTTCAACGAGGTCAGGGCTCAGAAAACTCTAACCATTGAGCATCAGTCCTAAGTCGGAAAGAACGACAAACACGAAAGTGTCTTTCCAACCAGGATCAAAAAGTGAGAGATCGTATATGAGCCTCTTTGTCGGGGGAGCGATGATGTGATACCACACCTTGCGAGGATCGACTATTATCGGGAAGAAATACTTAAACAGCTAAATGGATGGTGGAACCCCACAAAGCTCACAAAGCACGATGAAACAGACCACTGGAGGAATGGCTTGTGGTGCAAGTTGACAAAGAGAAAGCCCCGAAGAGCATAGGACCTCTTTGATGAATGTGTGAAAAGGAAAGCGAAGCCCAAGACGAAAAGCTTTTGGGTACACTCCAACCTCACTCTTCCGAGGAAAGCAAACTTTCTCGTCAAAACTGGACAACCTAACCCTAAAAGGATGACATAGGCAACTCGACCAAACCTCAGCTACCAGATCAAGGGAAATCTCGAGCACCATCTCCAAAATCACTGTGGGGACATCTGAGCTTGGATCTCTCCGACGAATGGGAGGAGCTGGTTCTATGCGAACCCCTTTCCTTTTACCAGGAACATCGTCGCATTGAGGAAGTCAAAGACGTGCCACGAGCTCTTCGTAAGATGGCTTATGTATCCTAACCAGTGGAAACATGCCTATATGTATCTAGAGAGGAGTCAAGATCGGTTAGGGAAGGTACCTTAGCAGGATCAAACAAACTTCGAAGGAAGCAACGAATGAATCAAGCTTTCGAAATGAAAATGGAGGCGGAGCAAGAAAGTCTTTTCTTCCCAACCCTTTCTTTTATATGGAGGAGCTCAACCAACTGATGGCCGAAGAGCGACACATGTCTAAGACCGGCCTCAAGAAGCGAGGAGGATCGATTCAGAAACGAAAGATTTTTGGCTACACAAATCAAATCAAACATTTCAAAAACTGTGCGTATTTAAGGAAAATACACATCATGCGGTCTCAATCAGCGATGTTTCCTGAGATATGAATGATGGGGGCTATTGTTAGTGCACAAGTACAAATCACAAAATGGTGTCAAGATATCTGTCCCATTTAGTGCCTGCAACCCGAAACCTGTCATTAAGACGGAATAATATGTTGTGCGACGGAGCCCAGCTCTGCCAACACAAACACAGCGGAATACAGAAGATCGTGGGGATCGAGGACAAAAGATCAACAGAGAATAAATAGAGCACAAACGAGATTGATTTTAGGCCGTAGACAGCCAATGGGGAACACTGATGAGCTTTATTACGAAAGGAGATAACAATACAAATCTTCTCTTCGTCCAATGAAGAAGAAGTACACAAGATCTCTCCAAAAGCCTACAATACAATCTCTCAAAGTTGGCTCTCACAGATGGCGGCTCTCTCAAAGGATACAAATGTGTTCCACATGAAACCCTAACATAAAACTCTCTATTTATAACCCTAGGTTACAATAGGTGTCATCATTGGCTAGGAATTCCTAAGGATACGGATCCCGATAATTACAGAATCTGATCCAATCGCCGCTCTACGCAATTACTGCCGTCGCAACCTAGTAGGCCAACCACCGCTTCCTAGTGGGCCGCATCCCGATGGGCTCCCTTCGACCAATCGACCTTCCTTCTGTGTCGAACAACCCAAGTGACGAGCCTCGCGTACGAGCCTTCATTCTTCGAGCCTTTATACGGCCGATCGACCGAACATGAACTCTAACCGTGTTATGACCGAACGACCCAATGCTGAGCGATCGACCTTCAAACACGAACTGACGACCGATCGACCCAAGTGTGCTGACGAAGCCACTTTCCCAATATCCTCGTATCTGACTTGTGCAGAGTCAAATAGGTCGAATCCAAGTGCAGAAGAGTTACCTCTGCACAAGATAACTCGTCTGCCAGACAACTGCTTCTCCTGCGTTGAATCGAGCCAACTTCTTCACAAATCTCCACCTTGGCGATATTCAAGCCTTTTGTCCAATAGACAACCCGCTCTGACCTTGGTAGAGCATCGAATGATGTCCCCCCCATTTTGTGCCGAAGAACCAAATGTCCCGAAGGACCAAATGCTTTGCCAGAGCTACGATTGTCTCCTCCTGAGACTGGCTGACTCTCTCGAGTCTCAAATGGCTCCACCGAGCTTCGATGCCCCCTCCTGGGGTCGGCGTCAACATCTTTGAGGATCCATATTGAGCAAGTCCGAACAATACTTGAACTTGACTCCCGATACAACCCTCATCAGCATGTCCACCGGGTTGTCATTTGTTCCGATCTTCAACAAGTTGATGTCGTTGTCTTCTCCACATAGTCCCTGACAAAGTGGAATCTAACGTCGATATGCTTCGTACGAGCATGGAAGACCTAATTCTTAGCCAAGTGCACTGCACTCTGGCTATCACAATGGATATCATACCTCTCTTGGTAGACTCCCAGATCATCCATCAGACCCATCAGCCATATCGTCTCCTTCACCGCTTCAGTCAATGCCATATACTCTACCTCCGTAGTAGGGAGGGCCACCGTAGACTGAAGGATACTCCACCAACATATTGGAGCGCCTGACAGGGTGAAGACATAGCATGTCATCGATCGCCTCCCATCCAAGTCGTCTGCATATTCGGAGTCAACGTACCCGACAGTGTGCGGACTATGAACACTTCGGCTGTATGTCATTCCGACGTCGACTGTGCCATTGATGTAACGCAAGATCCACTGCACTGCTCACCAGTGCTCTCTTCCCGGGTTGCACATGTATCTACTCACCATGCTAACTGCATGTAATAGATCGGGTCGAGTACATACCATTGCATACATCAAGACCCCTACTGCATTGGAATATGGTATGCTCGCCATGAGCTTCTTCTCTTCTTCGTTCTTCGGACACTGCTCGGCACTGAGCTTGAAGTGAGGTGAAATCAGAGTAACTACGGTCTTCATCATCTCACAGCCAAACTTCTGTATAATAGAATTCAAATAGTGACTCTGTGAAAGATGAACAGTACCTCCACTTCGATCTCTTATGATCTCCATCTTAAGAATCCTACGTGCCACGCCCAGATCTTTCATCTCAAATGCAGAACTCAATTGAGACTTCAATCTTCAAATCTTCTCTTTATTCGATGAAGCAATGCGCATATCATTGACATAAAGCAAAAGGTAGATGAAGGACCAGTCAACCCATTTTCGATAGAACACGCAATGATCATAGGGACAACGAACATACCCTTGATCATCCGTCATAAAGAGTTTGAAATGCTTATACCACTGCTATGGTGATTACTTCAACCCGTAGAGTGACTACTTCAATTGACATGCACAACTGTCATCACTCCCATAGCCATCGGGCTGAGCCATATAGATCTCCTCTTCGAGATCTTCATGCAAGAATGTCGTCTTGACATCCAGCTGCACCAGTTCAAGATCGAACTGTGTAACTAATTCTAACAGGATCCGAATTGAGCAATGCTTCACCACAGGAGAAAACACTTCATTGTAATCGATACCTTCTCTCTGTGCAAAGCCCTTCGCTACGAGACAAGCTTTGTCGTGAACATCTCCTAATTCAATCCCTTGCTTCTTGGAGTAGACTCACTGATGTGTTATTATATTCCACGTTTTATCTATATGATTGCACGTTAAACTGATTGCTCAATTACATATTTCATACGATTTTACGCTCATAAATGGAACTATTGTACTTTAAGAGCATTTGGTTGCATTTCAGGGATTATAGAGTGATTTAGAGTATATTGGAGGAAAGAGCGCGTGCTTCGACTCCGGAACTCCTGAGGTGCCGTGTTCGGTGACTCAAAGCTGTCGGGGAGCAAGGAAGGGGCAATAGAGAAGCAGCAAAGAAGAGGAGAATGAAGAAATCATGATTATATGATACATGACACATGGATTCCAGGTCACTCGATCGAGCTATGATGCGGCGAAGGAATCGAGCGATCCAACATGCTGGAAACAAGACAGCCGTGCACTCTTTTCAAATCTTCTATCACTTGGGATTTATTATTATTTTTCTGATATTTTTTCAAGATAGTAGACTTCAAGACGGTTCCAACGCCACCAAGAACGTGCTAGTTGGATGTCGGATGAGCTCTGGAGAATTTCTACAAGCTGATGCTGCAGTGCTGGGAGAAGAGGTTGTTGTATCAGCTCTTCTGGATTTTTCCCAGGCGACTCGACCGAGCAGTGTAGGCTGCTCCGTCGAGCTGATACACGAGGCGTAGCTCATACGCACCCTACTCCACCGAGCAGTGTGGTGACTCGGTCGAGCCACTTCCACTTTCGACGCTCCACCCAATAACATCCTGCTCGACCGAGCAGGACTTGCTCGACCGAGTCAGATGACGACTCGACCGAGCAAGGCCCACTCGGGCCGAGTAGACAGAATGACATTTTTTTTGAAGAAGCTTGATCCACTGACAGACTCGACCGAGCAGTTGCCTACTCGACCGAGCAGAGTGACAACTCGACCGAGTAGGCCCTACTCGGTCCGAGCAAGCAGAGCGCGATTTCGGACAATGGATTCATATTTTCTGACGACTCTACTGAGCAGCTTCCTACTCGGACCGAGTCGCTGTGGGCCCAAGGCGTAATGTAACGACTGGTTTTCATGTATCTGGGTTATTTATATTATATATATATATATGTTTTGGTGGATTTTCTCCTCGTGTGTGGTTTTCGTCTCCGTAGCTTTCATTTTCGATCGTTTCGTCGTGATTTTCTAGCTTCTTCCTTAGAATCATCGATTTTGGTGTAAGTCATTCGTGACGGGCTTCATATCGGTCATATCTTATTGTTAGATCAAGCCTAGGAGTCTTAGGAATCGATCCCGGAGCTTCGCGCTCCATTTTGGAACTTTTTGTGCATGTTAGCCGGTATAAGAAGGGGAACCGACCGACTAGATGACGATTTAGTCGGTCGGCAAACCTTCATGGACCGACTAGTGGGCTTTGTAAATTACTCAGGAGTTACTGTTTATCGTTAGTCGGTCTAAGAACATTTGTCGACCGACTAGGTTGCAAACTAGTCGGTCAGCAATCGTTCTTTAACCGACTAGCTCTATGATCCTTTTTATACCAAGCACTATTCATTCTTAGTCGGTCTAAGAACGTTCGTTGACCGACTAGATGAGAAACTAGTCGGTCAGTAGTTGTTCTTTGACCGACTAAATCTAAATCCTATTTTTGTACAGGAGTTACTGTTTGGACTTAGTCGGTCTGCGTTGGTCAACCGACCGACTAGTTTCCAAACTAGTCGGTCAGTGATTGCTCTTTGACCGACTAATCAGTGTCGAAACCCTAATTTCTGGGCAGCCGCCAGCACTTCCTATTTAAACGCCCAAACATTTTTCTTTTCTTCTTTCATTTCTCCTGAGCCTCCTTCTTCCCCAAATCATCATACATCTAACCCTAGCCATCCTCCTTCATCAAGAGCCTCTCCCCCTCTCCATTTTGGCCGGCCACCATCTCTAGATCGCCGGAAAACCCCTAAAAAACCCCCAAAATCTCATTTCTCCAGATTTTTCCCATCCATTCCAGATCTGAACCCTAGGTTCCCCGGATCGTTTCTTCCGTTGCCGTGCTTGCTCGGCATCATTCTTTCGCTCCGATACGGTAATAAATCGATCTCTTAATGTTTTCATAACCCATTGTGTTTTTGTGAAACCCTAATAAAACTAGGTTGGATGTTGTTCTAATATTGTTTTGCCATGGCAGCGATATCATCTCCGTAGTTAGCATTTGTGTGACGGCCTTGTTGATCGTCATCCTCGGTGCTAGGCAAGTGAAACTTGCCACTTAGGGTTTTGGGCCATGTCTTAGGCCATTTGCTTGTTGTAGGCGTAAAAGAGACTAGGCAATGAAATGATACTCGCCTAGGCGCAATTTTAGGAACTAGCTTGACAACGAAGCTAGATCCGACATTTATCATGTTGCACAAATACCATGTCATCTTTAATTTCCATTAATGGTACGCAAATTAATTGTCATGTCATTGCATTCTTTAAGTGTTCCCATGATTGCGTAGCTCCGCTACACCTTGTGAAATGATTGAGGCTAGGTGCACCCCTATGCCAAATGAAATACGCTCCTGGTTTGTGATCCAGGAAACGAGCTCTTCTGCGGGGCAACCCTGGCTCATTTACTGAGCTCGTGTACGGGGACCCTGGCTCGTTTACATGTGGGTTTTGGGGTAAGAGTTAAGCGGCCATTCAACTGGGAGTCTGCCCGATCAGCAACTGCAGTTGTAAGGTGTAAACTCTGGGTTCTGGGGTAGTGTTAAGCGGCCAATCAGTGTGAATGTCAAACCGTTCAGCTGTAAGGCGTAAACATCTACAAACAACGTGAAACATGACTAGTGAAAAGATTGAGATTGTTAGTAGCTTGGCTACTCTTGACATGCCCTGATAAATTGTCTCTTGTACTTATTGTTTCATCATGTCTTACTTGTGCACTCATACCATAACTGCCATGTCATGCATACTATAACTGCTAGGTTGCTAGGTTGCCTTCCTTTTTAGTTTCCTTGCCCAAGTCTTTTAGACTTGCTGACATGTGCCCCTTTACTCTTTTGGGTGATACATGTTAGATCCTGAGCCTGAGTTCATTGTTGAGGACGAGGTGTTTGCGGACGCCGAGCCCGAGCCTGTGTTTGTCGAGGACTACGTGGACACTGGGGACCAGTCCTAGTGTCTTCGTTGAGCTTTCCCCTTTTGTTTTAGACTGCTGTTTAGTTGTCGGTGCGTAGCACCTATACTTTGTTATGTTTGTCCTTGTTGGCCTTGTTCTGGGCCTTTAGACTCTTTCTTTTAGCCTGGTGGCTTTTCTGGATGTTGAACTTAATTTTAATGTTGGACAAATTCTGAGATTTGAGATTTTGTTTATGTCTCTCCTTGTGTTATTATTGTTGTTCCGTTTGTGGTTACATGGACCTACTTATGTTTTATTGACACTTATCGGGTTTGGGGCTTCACAGCTCCACTCTCGTGCGGACCTTTTCATGTCTCGCCTCCATTTTAGGGAAGCGGGGCGTGACACGTAAGTTGCGTCCGGATCTCTCTAAGGCACGATTTTGGAGAGGGTTTTTGAAGGAGGGAGAGGCAGCCGTCAGAGGGGATCTGGGAGGACTTTTTAGGGGACTTTTTGTATACTTTTTGGAGAGTTTTTAGAGGGTTGTGGAGATGATCTTTTGGAGTTAGGCTATGCCCTAGGCCCCTCCTCTTGTATGAAGATAAGTATTTTTGTCCTTTTGAATTCCATTATTATTTTCTTTGTGATTTCTTATTGAATATCTTTTTGATGCATGCTACAATGAATTCTCTTGCTATTATTGAATCTTCTATTGATTTTCCTACGATGCATGAGTAATTCCATCTAGGGCTAAGGGATTAGCCCTAGGATTTTAGGATTTATATGTAAAGATGGGATTTTTATGATGCATTGGGTATAAAAGGGATTGTATTTTGGTCGATCTAGCAAGATCCCTAGGAGAACTCGTATTGAGATCATGCCCATGGTCGGTGGAATCGATTAGCTTAAGGAGTGTCCTACGGATTTAATTACAGAGTTAGTGGATTCAACCAAAGTACGTGACCATGCCCGGCTCGTGCCTTGATGGGATCCACCGACGAACTATATCACTAATTGACGGCTACCGCCATTGCGTCAATAAGAGCCACCAAAATACCTCGAAGCTCTAACCCATGAGAGTGGTACGAGTTGAGAGCGTTCGAACCACGAGAGTGGTGAGAACTTTGTAGATCCTTAATGCACGTATCTACGCCTAAAACGCGAGCGGGGTGAATACAGTATGTTAGATTCATGATGCCTAGATACATGAATTCACTTCCTAGATGCTATAACCCCCAATTAAACCAATGCAACGTAGAAGTCTCAACCGAGTGTCGACGTCCGACGGTCCTAGCGGCGAGTCCTAAGGCCCTAATCTTTTATATTTTATTTATTTCTTTCTTTGTGTGGAATCTCTTGCTTGCGACGTTGAGTGACACAACTTTCGTATCCATCACTATTACGACCCTCCATACTCCACATCCACCAATAAACCCGCAAGTCTAACTCAACCTAGGAGTAGATGGGTAGTATAGCACCGCTTCCCCGTGTTCGATACCCGCTTACCACTATACCGTGCGCTTGCGATAAACGACATCGTTTCAAAGTTGATTCCGGCTCGATCATGTTTATGGCGCCGTTGCCGGGGAGGCGTTCCGCCATATTATCTATTTACCACAATTAGGTTGATTAGATTGCGTAAAAACAAACAAAATAAAAACAAAAGAAAATAAAATAAAATAAAAAAACAGAGAGAGAGAGAGAGAGAGAGAGAGAGAGAGAGAGAGAGATTTTCCCCACCACCTGCTATTATTATTATCTTTTTCTCTCTTTGTACCATTGACGTCTTTTCCATGTTGTCTACTTTGCTTGATCAGGTATAGTTGATGCAGTGATGGTGCTTCCAAGGATGCGACCGAGTTCTATACGATCCTATATATACCTCGCTACATTCTATCAGGCTGATGGAGAGTCCTTCAGAGAAGCATTGTGCAAGTTTGAAAGAATGTTAGGGATGTTCCATATGGAGTCAGACCATGAGTGGGATTGTTCCAGGCTATTTGATATCTTTGTTGGAAGACTAAAGGGACCCTCGCATGAGTTTATGAAGAGGATACAAGTGGGAAAGTTCAGACCTACAGTTGGCCGCAAACTTGGAGCAAATGATAGATGATGCTCGATCTGGTTTTCTAACAATTACGGTAGGTAAACCATCCGACCAATTATTCATTGATTTTGTTATGGCTAATGTCTCTGATGCAGGTACTATCATAGATGGAGTGTATGCTTCACTTGAAGGTGATCATATCCACCTTTACACCATCAACACTCCACAAATAGAGACATCTGAGTTGCAGGAGGAGGACACATATATGGACCTATTGAGAAACATTGTCGACGTAGTTTGAGAAACCGGTCCATTAACAATAACGGCAGTTGACCCTTTTGAGCTTGGATTTCAAAACTTTATTACTCATCGTATCTCTTCCACATGCATAATTGATGATGGAGTCTACGCTTTAGTTAAGGGACACAAGACCCACTTTTATACCGTGGCCAAGATACAGGAGCCCATAGAGCCACCTGCACCTACCGTGGAGAGGGCCAAGCCACACCATCCAGTGCCTCAAGTTCCAGGGCAAAAACAAAGACATAGGCGTAAAAAGGAGAAGATGAAATTCACTTTGCCTACTATACCAGAGGAACCTGAAGAGGAGGCCAAAACATTACATCGCGAAGAGGCTGAGCTATATTTATTGTACATATTACACGCAGAGCCAGAGACTTTTACCGAGGAGGTCGTGCGTCGGGATGAGGACACAGCCATTCATGAGGATCCCGAATATCACCCTCCTCCTTCAGAGCTTCCGCAGCCACCTCATCCTTCCATTGACTCTGAGGACCACCTACCAGAGCTTACTGCCCTCCTTAATGGAGATATCTTCACCCCCTCATCTCCTACATTTAATTTCCCTCCAGTGTATGATGTTTTTTATGATTCGGATTTTGACGACTTATCGTGCCTTTTGCAGATATACATACATATGAACAGAAGGTACAATGGGACGTATACGAAGAGGAGAACGAGGAGTTAGCACCCATGGACACATATGAATATGATCAAGAGGTGCGCTGGGATGAGTCTGACGATGAGGAGGAGCATCCTGACGAGTCCCACACTATTATGCCAGAGTTACCTGAGGAACCAGAGGAAAACAACGAGGAGTTGATCGACGTGGTGCACGGGAATAGAAATTCATTTCCAGGAAAGTGTTGTCAACCATCCTTAATTTTAAATACTTATGTTGATGAGCCTCTTTGGAATACATTTATTTTGGGAAAGAATTATCCACATCAGATTGATGCGGCTTATCTCTTGCAGGGTACAGGTGGAGTCCTAGGAGAGATGCTGGAAGTCGCATTGCTAGAATCTGATGGAGCCCGAGGAGATATGTACCTGGCGGAGCCACGAAAAGTGCAGATAGAGCAGCAGCCTGCACCAGTAAAGATATTGGACCCGTCTTTTGCTACAGGTGGTACCAATCTAGTAGTGTAGTATTTTATGCTTTCAATAAACACAAATCCTCTCGACATCGAGAGGACCGTATAGGATTTTATATGCTTTCTTAGTTTAATAAATTCAACCTATATGACGGCTCAATTATCTTTTGCCCACCCTTATATTTGGCACTTATTTCGCCTCTCTCTCCAATTTTTATGTGATGTTTAAGCTGGGGGAGAGAAACTATTTTGTTGAGTGGCCTCCCTATCTTGTCGTTGTCCTCTATTTATATCATACACACATTAAGGACAATGTGATGTTTAAGCTTGGGGGAGTGCATAGTGTAAGCACTTTGATTCATCGTGAAACACACTTCGAAATTTTCATGTGAACCATGTTCACTTCTATATTTATGTCTCATATGCTTCATTTTCTATGAAAAATCATGGATTTATTTTTTTATGAACTCTGATATATGTTTGATTAGAGTTCGATTCCTTGATTAGTGTATCTTTGTTAATATGCTTTTTCATGGTAGAATCCGTAGTTCCACAACCATATTCTCGAAACAGTTAAGCTAAAAATGAATGAATCAAATCTAAAAATCGTTTGACTCCTGTGTGATTTGATTGATAACTCAATTGCTTCATGGATATTTAATGATTCAAAAGAGATAGGATAACCCCACGATAACCAAAATAGTGATGATTAGGATTCCTAAAACCTAGCCATGTCTACATTCTATGCTTTTACTTTTTCCTTTATGAATAGCCAATAAATGATCTTTGATCATGTTTTGCATTCCATCGAGTTTACGTGAGTATGAAAAAATCCCAATAATGCAAAAACCAAACAAATATCCTGAATAAAAAGCCCTTGGGGTTCTTCATAACCCAATGCCCTAAGACCGTCTGGTATGGGATGCATAGGCTGCTTTTTGTATATATTGAGTTATCTCGTGTATACAAAGAACGAAAAAACGTATATGAAATGTTCATATAGCCAAAAACAACATAAAAGTACAAAAATCCCATATCCTTATCTCCATTTCTATATAGAACAAAGACATGGCAAAGTTGATGGGTTCTAGGAGTCTTGAAATGGTCGTAATGTGGTGATGCCTTACCTTGATTGAATTTGCTAAATTCATTCCATGAAGTATAACAAAATGCCACGCATGCTTGAAAATGTTTGACCATGGTATATTGTACTTCTTAAGAATGAGTTGTGGACATTGGTTTCATTTCTGTGAACTTAGTATATTGCATGATAAACTGTGAACTTAGTATATTACATGATAAACTATGATATGGTATAACTCTACTCTCATTTTATAACTTATCAAGTTCATTAAATTTTTTGAAATCCACGTTATTTTAATTTGAGCGAGATTTAAGTATTTGTTGTGTATATGTGTTCTAATTTCATATTGACGTGTGTTCACGAGATCGTGCATACCTTGGGTTCTTGTATTTTTCTGAATTTAAGATTTAACTCCTTATCTGCATTACACGCCACCACCTCACATCTCCATTGTATCCCTCTCCCGTGTTAGCTTCTTACTAGTCTTCCTCGAGGACGAGTAAGAGGCAAGCTTGGGGGATTTTGATGTGTCATTATATTCCACGTTTTATCTATATGATTACACGTCAAAAAAATTGCTCAATTATATATTTCATACGCTTTTATGCTCATAATTGGAACTATTGTACTTTAAGAGCGTTTGGTTGCATTTCAGGGAATATAGAGCGATTTGGAGTATATTGGAGGAAAGAGCATGTGCTTCGACACCGGAACTCCTGAGGCGTCGCGTTCGGTGACTCAAAGCTACCGGGTAGCAAGGAAGGGGAAAGAAAGAAGAAGCAAAGAAGAGGAGAATGAAGAAAGCATGGTTCTATGATACCATGACTCATGGATTCTAGGTCAATCGATCGAGCTATGATGCGGCGAAGGAATCGAGCGACCCAACGTGCTGGAAACAGGACAACTATGCACTATTTTCAAATTTGCTATCACCTAGGATTTGTTAATATTTTTCTGATATTTTTCCCAGATAGTAGATTTCAAAACAATTCCAACGCCACCAATAATGCTCCAATAGGATGTCAGATGAGCTCTAGAGAATTTCTGCAAGATGATGCTACAGTGCTGGGAGAAGAGATTGTTGTATCAGCTCTTCTGATTTTTTCCAGGCGACTCGATTGAGCAGCGTACGCTACTCGGTCAAGCTGATACACGAGGCGCAGCTCATACGCACCCTGCTCAACCGAGCAGTGTGGTGACTCGGTCGAGCCACTTCCACTTTCGACGCTCCACCCAACAACATCCTGCTCGACCGAGTCAGATGGCGACTCGACCGAGCAAGGTCTACTTGGGCCTAGTAGACAGAACGATATTTTGTTGAAGAAGCTCGATCCACTGATAGACTCGACCGAGCAGCTGCATACTCGACCGAGCAGAGTGACAACTCGACCGAGCAGGCCTTACTCGGTCCGAGCAAGTAGAGCGCGATTTCGGACAATGGATTCATATTTTCTGACGACTCGACCGAGCAGCTTCCTACTCGGACCGAGTCGCCGTGGGCCCAGGGCGTAAGTTGCGTCCGGATCTCTCTAGGGCACGATTTTGGAGGGGGTTTTTGAAGGAGGGAAAGGCAACCGTCAGAGAGGGATCTGGGAGGACTTTTGGGGTGACTTTTTGTATTCTTTTTGGAGAGTTTTTAGAGAGTTGTGGAGACGATCTTTTGCATCTAGGTTATGCCCTAGGCCCCTCCTCTTGTATGAAGATAAGTATTTTTGTCCTTTTGAATTCCATTATTATTTTCTTTGTGATTTCTTATTGAATATCTTTTTGATGCATGCTATGATGAATTCTCTTGCTATTATTGAATCTTCTATTGCTTTTCCTACGATGCATGAGTAATTCTATCTTGGGCCAATGAATTAGCCCTATGATTTTAGGATTTAGATGTAAATATGGGATTTTTATGATAGTTGGGTATAAAAGGGGTTGTATTTTGGTTGATCTAGCAAGATCCCTAGGAGAACTCGTACTGAGATCGTGCCCACGGTCGGTGGAATCGATTAGCTTAAGAAGTGTCCTACGGATTTAATTACGGAGTTAGTGGATTCAACCGAGGTATGTGACCACACCCGGCTCGTGCCTTGATGGGATCCACCGACGAACTTTATCACTAATTGACGGCTACCGCCATTGCGTCAATAAGAGCCACCAAAATACCTCGAAGCTCTAACTCACGAGAGTGGTACGAGTTGAGAGCGTTTGAACCACGAGAGTGGTGAGAACTTTGTAGATCCTTAATGCACGTATCGCATGTTCCTATCGCGCGAGCGGGGTGAATACGGTATGTTAGATTCATGATGCATATACACATGAATTCACTTCCTAGATGCTACAACCCCCAATTAAACTAATGCAACGTGGAGGTCTCAACCGAGTGTCGACGTCCGACGGTCCTAGCGGCGAGTCCTAAAGCCCTAATCTTTTATATTTTATTTATTTCTTTCTTTGTATGGAATATTTTGCTTGTGAAATTGAGTAACACAACCTTCTCATCCATCACCATTACGACCCTCCATACTCCACATCCACTAATAAACCAGCAGGTCTAACTCAACCTAGGAGTAGATAGGTAGAATAGCACCGCTTCCCCGTGTTCGATACCTGCTTACCACTATACCGTGCGCTTGCGGTAAATGACATTGTTTCGGCGTTGATTCCAGCTCGATCACTCACTTACACCCAATTGCCTTCTTGCCCTTCGGAAGCTCCATGAGATCCCATGTGTCGTTCTTTGCCAATGATTCCATCTCTTCGTCCATCACACTTCTCCACTGCTTCGGGTCTTCGGATTGCTCCACTTCATCAAATGAGTTGGGAACATCGATACATACTATGGGAAAGGCAAATGAGACCAACTCTAAGTACCATGCAGGTATTCTTTTCTCACGCCTCAGCCTCAATATTGTAATGGAGTCCTTCAACTGAACGATCCTTGGAGACGAGCCATCTCCACCTATCGAGCTTGAGCCACCAACTACACCATAAACGGCCTGAAGCCCGCCTTCTGCTATATCTAGTGTGGGTCGATCTGAGTCGTCGATCGACCGTTGTAGAGTATCAGACACGTTGTTGAAAACTTGCTTCAATTGTGTCTGTTCGACCTCCACCGTTGGCTTATTCTCCTCCTTCAGTAATGTCGACTCATCAAACATTACGTCTCTACTCAGGATCACCTTCTTCTATGTCGGACACCATAATCGGTATCCCTTGACACCACTGCTGAAGCCCAAGAAGATGACATTCTGGGCTCGAGCATCGAGTTTGTCTTCCTTCACGGCATAGTAACTTGGACAGCCCCAAACTCGAAGTGATCCATAGTCGAAAACTGGCTTTTTCGACCATACCTCCAAATGAGGTCTTTCTTTCAATGTAGTAGATGGTAGCCGATTGACCAAATAGGTCGCATACGCCAGGGCCTCTACCCAAAACTCCTTCAATAGGTCAGTAGTTGACAACATGCATCAAACTTTCTCCAGCAAAGTCCGGTTCATCCTCTCTGCTACCCCATTCTGATGCGACGTACCAGCAATGGTGAAGTATCTTTGTATCCCTTCCAATCTGCAGAACTTCTCGAAGAGATCTGACCTATACAGCACCAGTGTCACTTTGCAGATGCTTGACACGTCGACTAGTCTGAGTCTCAACCAGCTTCTTCCACTCGATGAAAGTGCTAAAAACTTGGTCCTTCGACTTCATCAGAAACACCCACACCATGTGTGAGAAATCGTCGATGAACGACACAAAGTAGTGTTTCCCTCCCCATGAGGCCATCCTAGACGGACCCCATACGTCGGTGTGTACATAGTCGAGCATTGCCTTCGTATTGTGGATGGCTGTCCCAAATGAAGCACGTTTCTATTTCCCAAACACACAGTGCTTGCAGAACTCAATCTTCTCGGTCTTAGCTCCATTTAGACGACCCCCAACGATAAGCTTCTGCAATTCTTTCTTGCCCACATGACCTAGTCGCATGTGCCATAACATTGTGTCGTCCTCCGTAGCCTTACGAGTTAGAGCCGATGTGCCAGCTACGACCGAGCCATCCAAATAATAGAGATTGCCTTGGCGCTTTTCCTTCATCATGATCATTGCTCCTCTGGTCACCCTCAGAGCTCCATTTTCCATGGTCTCTCGACATCCTTTTGATTCGAGTGAGCCGAGCAATATGAGATTGTGCCTTAGGCCAGGAACAAAGCGCACCTCCTCAATGTCTTGTGTAACACCGTCTGTAATCCTCATCCATACTGTCCCAACGCCTGCCGTACTACAGGCTCGATCATCGTCCAGTAAGATTGTAAACTTACCACCTTCCCTGAAGGTCGTAAAGTACTCTCGATGTGGTGTCATATGGAACAAGCACCCAGAGTCGAGCACTCAACCATCTGACGTCACACCCTCTAAAGCACCGACCAATACATACTCCTCGTTCTCAATGCCCTTAATGACGTTGGCAGTTGCGCCATGCTTCCTCTTCGCCTTTGGGCACTCTCTGACCCAATGTCCTCTTTGCTTATAGAAATCACATTTGTCCTTTGCGACCTTGCGCTGGGGCCTCTTGTCTTGTCTATGGACTTGGATCTGTAATATCCCCTCCTATCTCCACCGTTCTCCCCACTACGACGCATTACGACAGTAAGAGCGTCGCTCGAAGCTCGGTTACATGTGTCCCCATTGTTGTTCCTGAACTCGTTGCTCCTTAGAGCGTTGGACACCTTTTCAGATGTGATCGATTCATTACCATAGGTAAGAACCGACACTGAGTACTCATACTCGATGGGTAGACAGTTGATAAGAATCACCGCCTTGTCTTCATCATCGACATTCACGTCGACGTTCCTCTAGTCGGTAAGAAGCTTGTAGTAGTGGTCGAGGTGTTCCTCTATAGAACCCCCTCGGCTAACTTCAAACTGAAAAGCTTCTTCTTCAAGTGTAGCCCGTTCTGGATATTCTTCTTCATGTACTTGTCACCGAGTTCCTTACAGAACTTGCTTGCACTTGTCTCCTCCATATATGGGTATTTCTTCTCCTTTGACAAATACGGGCGGATGGTACCACATGCACTCTGATGCAGAGTTCTCCACTCCTGTAACAACCGGTTTTTTTAATGACTATTTTATTTGAATAATATTGGATGTTTCCTTCCTTGTGTGTGTTTTTTCCGTTAGAAATCCTTACGATTAGCTTCGTAGTGTCTTAATCTTAGAGCTAGAGTGATCCTAGAGAGCATAGGATTCTTCCCGAAGCTTCGTGCTTCGTTTCGGCACTTTTGGTGCATCTTAGTTGGTTCGTGAAGGAGAGTCAACCGACTAGATTGCAATCTAGTCGGTCGGCAATCCTTCTCTGACCGGCTAGTTCTTGTCAGTAAAATTTAGTTTAGTTACTGTTTACGTTTAGTCGGTCTAAGCTCAATCTTCGACCGACTAGTTCTTAAACTAGTCGGTCAGGACTTGTACTCAGACCAACTAATTCTGAGTCCTACTGTACCGTCTAAGTTACTGTTTATGGTTAGTCGGTCAAAGAACAATTACCGACCGACTAGTTCTTAAACTAGTCGGTTAAGATTCCTTCCTTGACCGACCAATCCTCAGTGCTTAATATCTACCTAATTTCTCTCTTAGTCGGTCTATGAACGATCAACGACCGACTAGATCCTAAACTAGTCGGTCGACGGGCCTTCGCACACCGACTAAATCTGTCTACCTTTACCAACCCTGTTCACGGTTTGGCTTTTAGTCGGTCTAAGTTAGATGACCGACCGACTAGATCTTAAACTAGTCGGTCGACCGCCCTTCTCTGACCGACTAAACTGCCCTGTAAACCTAGGTCAAGTCGCAGCCGCCGTTTCGTTTTCTATTTTAATCTCTTCGATTCTTTCATTCTTCTTCATTCCTTCTGAGCCAATATCTTCCCCAAATCATCCCCAACATTCCTCAAACTATTTCCTTCCTCCTCAAAGCTTCCCTCTCGCCGTTTCTTACGCCGGCCACCTTCCCTAGGCCGCCGGATCTCGAATTTCAGCCGTAGCTTTCCGGGATCGTTCTTCCGTCGCCAAAGCTAGATCTGGTTGGCGTCTTTCGTTCACTACTCGTACGGTTAGTGGATCTATCCTTTAATCCTCATAACCCTCACTGTAAATTAGAAACCCTAATTAAAAACGATTCATTAGACGACGTAGGATCCCAATGCAAATCGGTTTTGAACCCTAAGTCTAATATTTTATTTTGCCATAACAGCGAACCCAATTTCCGTAGGATATCGATCTCGTGACTCACGTCGAGCAACAACTTCGGTTCCAGGCAAGTGAAACTTGCCAACCTTCCTTTAGGCCATGCTTTTTAGGCCAATACCTTGTTTTAG
The DNA here is from genome assembly GCA_030789695.1 of Scilla litardierei. Classification (NCBI taxonomy): domain Eukaryota; kingdom Viridiplantae; phylum Streptophyta; class Magnoliopsida; order Asparagales; family Asparagaceae; genus Scilla; species Scilla litardierei. The sequence goes on from JAULAV010005678.1 coordinate 37,401, forward strand.
CGTGAAAGAGACTAGACCGTGAAATGATAGCGGTCTAGGCGCAAATTCAATTCTAGCTTGACAACGAAGCTGGAAATTTCCCCGTCATGCCATTTCATACAATTGCCTGTCATGTTTACTTTTCTTTAACGGTACGTAAATTTCATTTCAATTAAAATGTCATGTGCATCCATTATACTTATCATGTCACATGTTGCATCGTAGCACACGCTACAAATCCTTGTACAAATCTGTGTTTCCGTGTTACCGGCTAGGCACCCGTTATGCGGGCATAACCCTATGCCATACGTGTTAAAAACACTTCCTGGCTCGTGATCCAGAAGCGAGCATTACGTGTTTGGGGGTAATGCCCTGGCTCGACACACATGGAGGGGTATGGATAAATGGTCACTTGAGCGTAAGAGTTGGCCCGTACAGCCACTCTAGCCAAAGGGCAGAATCTCTGTGCACGACGTGCTTACAAATTCTTGTACTTGCCATGTAATTGTTTACTTGCCATGCCATGTTACTTGCCATGCTATAACCCATGCCATGTTCTAATCTGCTGTTACGTCACTTGCTGCTCATTTACATAACATGCCATGTCATACCATACTCTAGGATTGCTAGGTTGTTTTTATTTCCCTTATTTTCCTTGCACAAGTCTTGTAGACTTGCTGACATGTGCCCCTTCTCTTTGGGTGATGCATGTTAGTTGCTGAGCCGGAGGTTGCAGCTGAGAGTGACGAGTTCGTGGAGTTCGTGCCCGACTCCGTTGCTGACGTTGAGTACGAGGACACCGGTGACCAGTCCTAGTGCGCCTTCGTTCTTCTTTTATTGGTTGTGAGTCGTTGTCAGTGAGTAGCACCGTTGCTGTTAGTTTCTTTCTGTTGGCCATGCTAGGCCTTTTCTTTCGGACTCTCTTTTGTTTGCCTGGTTGTATTTCTGGTTGTTGAAACTTATATCTGGACTCTGAGTTGAATAATTTTATATTATTTGTCTCTTTCTCTATTATTGTTATCGTTGTTCCGAGTCACATTACATGGACCTGCTTCTTCGTATTATTTGTCGTTTATCGGACTTGCGGCTTTGTAGCTTCAAGTCTGAGCGGACCTTCTCACGCTTCGCCTCCACGTTTTTGGGAAGCGGGGCGTGACAGGTTTCTTTGGTGGCCCATGTAGGTCCCCGCTGTAACTGTGACTTAAATCGAAACAACGATAAGAATTATAGAATATCCGATAAATCATTTCAACACCGAGTCATAAGGCTGAGAGTCTAATTTTGTTTCGTTTTCCTGTGTCAATAGATGGCTGGGAGACGGAATACCCGTGCTGGAGGTGGTGTGCCCCCTCGTGTCGAGGAGCCGGATCGGGAGCCCACCAACGGGGAGATCATGCAGATGATGCATCAGATGATGCAGGTGTAGCAGGGGATGCTGCAGAATGCCCGGAATGTTCCACATGCTCGAGCAGCGCAGCCTGTTCAGAATGTCCCTCGCTTTGAGCCCGGAGCAAAGCAGTTTCGGGAGCTAGGTCCCGCCTACTTTGATGGGACCGAAGGACCCCTGGCTGCAGATGAATGGACCAGGAACATGGAGGACAACTTGAAGATGTCGAAGGTTGACCCGACTGGATGGGTTGACTTGGCAAAGCGGCAGCTTAAGGATAATGCACGGAACTGGTGGGATGCAGAGGTGGAGTTGCTAGAGGAGCCGATATCCTGGGCTACCTTTAAGTCCAGGTTTGATGAGGAGTATTTTCCGAAGGCTGCCAGGAGGGAGATGGCGCAGCGCTTCATTGATCTGAAGCAGGGGAGCTTGACGGTGGATCAGTACCACCAGGAGTTCACGAGGCTGAGTCGTTTCGCACCAAAGATGGTGCAGGATGCTGATGAGAGAGCCCAGAGGTTTCTGCAAGGGCTTTCTTTGGACCTTCAGAGCTATGTGACTTATTCTGATGCGGAGTCTTATCAGAAGGTTTTGATTGCGGCAAAGAGGCAGGAGCGGATTATAAGCCAGAAGAGGGGACACATTTCTGGAGCTGGGAAGAGGCCTGTGGAGCAGGCCAGAGCAGTGATGCGACCAGGGTTCGGGCCCAATCAACCGGTGTAGTTCAAGAGGCCCGGAGGACCTCCTACTCTGAAGACTTGCCATTTCTGTGGCAAGACGGGGCATGTCAAGGATCAGTGCCAGAAGATGCTGGGGCAATGTTTGGTTTGTGGTGAATCTGCGCATACCATGAGGTACTGTCCGAAGTCCAAGCAGCCGTGGAAGGGACCTGTTGAAGCTCAGCCGTTGCAGCAGAAGGTACCTGTTCATGCTGGACGTGGAGCGCCTCTCATTCCGCAGAGGCAGGCTTTTCAGCAGGCTGTTCAGCCGAGGCGACATGCGTTCCTGATGACAGCTGTTGAGACCGAGGCGGTGGACGAGGTCATTGCAGGTAACCCTCAACCTAGATGTTTCTGTCCTTAGTTAGTTTTAAGCTATTAAATTATGTTTGGTTGTTGCAAATGTTTGCCTGCTTGGATAGGATTTGATTGTTAGGTTGCTTGTTAGGTGTGATTTTGGTGTGCACATTCCCTGCACGAGTCATCTTCGACTCAGGCGCATCGATGTGCATTATTTCCCGGAGCTTCGTGGAGAAGCATTCCTTGTCGACTTCCCCTCTTCCTAAGAGTTGGGATATCGTCACAGGGAATGGCGTGGTCACGGTGCATCGTGGTTGCAACTCTTGCCCTTTGGTGGTCTGTGGACATGAGCTCTACGCAGATTTTATTGTCCACGACATCGTCAATTATGATGCCGTTCTCGGGATGGATTGGCTTGGGAGTTTCTACGCCACGATCGATTGTCGGAGGAAGAAGGTGGTGTTCGAGATCCCTGGACATTCGGTGTTCGAGTTCAGCCGGGGTAGCAGTTCGCTTGGTCCTGTCAGGTTTCGGGCCAGACCGGTGGAGATTGTGGCTATGCAGATGGAGCGGTGTCGGCATGCGGTAGTGCGTGACTTCGACGACGTATTCCCTGAGGAGATGTTTGGATTGCCACCTGATCGAGCTCTCGAGTTTTCGATCGATCTCATTCCAGGAGCGCAGCCTATTTCGAAAGCGCCGTATCGCAGGGCACCCGCAGAATTGGAGGAATTGCAGAAGCAGCTTGATGAACTTCTTCAGAAAGGTTACATTAATCCCAGCGTGTCTGTCACGCCCCGCTTCCCAAAATATGGAGGCGAAGCGTGAGAAGGTCCGCTCAGACTTGAAGCTACAAAGCTGCAAGTCCGATAAGAGTCAATCAAATTTTAAATTGCAGGTCCTTGCAACATGAACGAAACAAAGATAATAATAATGAAATGAGACAAAAGAGATATCTCAGAATATCCATAAAATAAGTTTCAACATCACAGAAAAAGCCACCAGGCTGAAAAGAAAAGAGTCTAAAGGCCCAAACATGGCCAACAATAGTACAACGTACCAAAATAAAGGTGCCACGCACCGACAACTAACAACAAGGCCTAAAACAGAAGGAACTCAGCAAAGTCACCAAGAAAGGTCTCCGGTGTCCACAAAACTCCTCCTGGGCAAACATGGACTCAGACTCAGCGTCAGCAAAGCATCACGTACACAGCAACGGTCTCTGGCTCAGGGTCTAACATGTGACACCCAAAAGAGCAAGGGGCACATGTCAGCAAGTCTACAAGAGACTTGTGCAAGGAAATTGAAAGTAGGCAAAAGTAAAGCAACCTAGCAGTTCTAGCATGAATGCGATGACATGGCAGTTAAAGTATGAGTGCAACAGGTAAAGTAAAGTAAAGTAAAGTATGAGCATGGCATTTAAACATGGCATGGATGACAAGTATTACATGAATCATTCACAAGACAAGTACAAGACAAGGAAAGTAAGCACCTCGTGCACAGAGATTCCGCCTTCTGGCTAGAGTGGCTGATCGGGCCACTCCTAAGCTCAGGTGACCGTTTATCCCTACCCCTCCACGTGTATCGAGCTAGGGCCTTACCCCCGAACACGGAATGCTCGCTTCTGGATCACGAGCCAGGAAGTGTCTTTAACAAGTATGGCATAGGGGTGCACCTAGCCGGAAACACGGAAACACGGATTGTACAAATATTTTGTAGCATGTGCTACGATGCAACAATCAATTTGGATGACATGTAAGATGCAATGCATGGCAGTTAAAAGTGCGTACAGATAAGAAAAGTAAACGTGACAGTTTAGTATGCATGATTAACGAGTTTAAAGAGTTGGATCTAGCTTCGTTGTCAAGCTAGATCATTTAGGTGATGGATCTAGTTTCGTTGTCAAACTAGATCAAGTAGGCGTCTAACCAGCTATCATTTCACTGACTAGTCTCTTTTACGCTAAAAACAAGGAAGTGGCCTAAAAACATGGCCCTACATAAGAGTTGGCAAGTTTCACTTGCCTGCATGTACAACGTCTGAGAAACACCGTCCAAGAGAGTCCAGAATCACAATTATCCTACGTGCACAAGTCCACCGGCCTAAAGTCCATATTATTAATCTTGATTAGTGAATTTAAAACATTTAAAACATTTTAAAAACATCAATTTTAGTCTTGATTAACAGGCGATGGGTTGGGGGTCCTAGGGGTGCAAAGCGTTACCTCAACACGACGTGAAAGCTACGCCGGCGTCGGGTAGCGACGCCGGGGGTTGGAATAAGAGAACGCGCTCCAAGTCCTGATTCCAATATAGATTCCTCGCTGGAAAGTTCAGAGCATCAACCGGAGCAACGGTTCCAGATTCCAAAGCTAGCACGTGCGACGACAGGCTACGACATGTCGCAACGTCGTACGCGGCAAATCGTCGGAGAGAAAGCACCTAGGTGGGGCCCACAGTAGTCCTAGGGACCTATGGGGGACCCACAATACCTCTGGAGAACTTGGGGGGCCCACGGTGGCAAGCGGTGCGACGGGTGCGGGGTTGCGACGTTTGCTCTTGGTCGGACACAGCCAAATACGGGGGCTTGGCTTGGTCGGTGCGGGGGAACGGGCTTGCAACGCTGCGGGTGCGGTGCGGAGCTGCGGGTGCGATGGTTTGTCTCGGTCGGTGCAGGGGAGCGGGCCGGTCAGGCGCTGCAGCAGGGCGTTGCAATGTTGCAACGTTGCAACGAAGCGGGGAGCGGGCGTGAGCGGGCGGTTGCTTCGGTCGGGCACGGAGCGATGCGGGCGAATGGTGCGGGCGCTGAGCGGGGGCTTGCGACGGTGCGGAGATGCGAGCGGAGCGGGGAAATCTCTCGGTCTGACCGAGAGGAATCCTCGGTCGGAGCAGGGAACGGAGTGGGTGACAGCAGCGGGTGCGGACGGGGCTTGGTGCGGGGGCGGCTAACAGTCGGAGCGGGGGAACGGCCTTGGTTTCCTCGGTCGTGCGGCAGCTGTTCGTCGCAACGTTGCGACGAATCGTCGCAACGTCAAATTTGGGTTTTGGAAGTGGCTAGGGTTATTTTCTTGCGAAAATAGGTCTTCCTAAAGGTTGTTTATATAGTGTAGAGGGGTTGACTAGGTCTAGGGCTAATCCTAATGGGATTAGGAGTTTAAAATAATTTAAAATTTGAATCTCAACTTCTCCAACTCACACAAGGATTTGATGCGGTCCAAATGAGCTGGAAATTGGCTCAAAAATTATTTAAAACGTTTTAAACTCAAATAAATTTTATTTGGCCGTAATTAATATAAAAATTAATTATTAAAAATATTATAAACCTTGTTAAAAATATAAAAGTGGTCAAACAAACTCCAAAAATTATAAAATAAATATCGGGGTGATCGTGGTGACGAAAGTGAGCTAACTAAGAAGACGGATCTCAATTTTGACATCAGACGACGAAACTAAAAATAGAAACGTCTCCCGTCAAAAGTGAGAATCGCAACGTCTCATCGAATAAGATTAAATTGTGGGAAAACGACTCGAGAAACGTCGTTCCAATTTAGTGCCACTATTTAATACTCTCAGAGACGTTCACAACGGCATATCCCACGAAAGTGTTCATAAACAAACAAAGTCCAAAACAAACACGTGCACGGCCAAAAGCACGTGCACGAACAACGTACAACGAAAAGTGGTCGTTACATTCTCCCCACCTTAGAATAAAGTCCGTCCTCGGACTTTCTAATATAGCTAGTCGCTCTAGTAACTACCCCAATCAAGTCACTTTATAATTTAAACCAAGTATAGTCATTACAAGTGCTTATATATGCACTAGGTAGTCAAACATTGATAGTACCAACAAGTATGTATATATTAACGTACGTTATACACTTATACCTATTATAGCCAGTCAAATTCATACATGTATTTCAATCACATATATAAACATACATCCCTTATATAACTACTACTTACCTAGTACAAAACAATAGTTCAGATACTCACATAAGTATAGTCTTACACTTAGCAAATACAATCATTGCTCTACGTATAGATAGCTACCTATGCACAAACATCAAGGGTATACTACCCTCTAATATTTCCTAGTACACATCCAATACTAAACACATCAACATAGGTAGTCACACCATACCATTATCAATCAAGTTTCACTATATCTAATATACATTCACCACTACTATAATTTCACAATATATAGTCATTCAAATGTATGCAATTATTTCACCATACATTCACATTACATACGGTCCTATAACTATATTTACGACACGCCACATATACCATAGTCACCAATAACTATAACTAAGCACATACTTACCCGTGCATGATGCATACCCACGCACGCTAACTTTTCATTCACATATACCAATCACATCATTATATAACTAGCACATCTACACACCTAGTTTAGCTAGTACACATACGTTCACACGAGCAAGTCCTTAGTAATTAACTATACCACAAGACCAACACCCATAACTATATACTGGCGTAGCGACCCACAATCATGTGCGTAGCACAACCAGGCACCAACACTCCTATCACTATACATACATCAATCATCGCTTTATTCAAACTTCAGACATACATATCAATATACTTAGAGCATACCCACTCAAGCTTGAGTGAGGCTCAGTACACATATCAGAATATTCTATATTCATAACACGGCATTTATATCTATACTATTACCACTTCCAACATATATAGGTCTACCAATACAACCATATGCATACCATAAGTCAATCACACTTAATATTTAGTCAGGTAATACTTACATAGTCTCAATCTCTCTATATACCATAATAATAATAATACAGACATCAGCGCACGTATAATTATAATACACTCCCTAATACATGCATACGCATTCATCGTATAGTCACACACATGTAACATATATATTCACACCATAGCCTACTACCTATAATTAGTATACTAACACATCTATACGTACATAATTAAGATGTGCAATAGTCGTGTATACCTCACGGTATGCACGCATGCAACATCCCGTAAAAGCAAGCAATACCAATCAAAATTATAATCCTACTACCATATGTATATCACCTATATACTCATGCAACAAAACATAACTACTTACGTCTAAACACAATACATACCCACATACGAGCACATACTTATACGTGCTAACATATAGGTCACTCAATAGGCCTACTCGCTTATCTATACGTTCACCTATTATTATCACACCTATCATACACATAGCTTTACCAATCATTTTATTTCAACCATTACAAGTATCTCCAACTACATACACTCCATTAGATATTCCAACGCTAACTCATATATACACATGCATCCCTAGTATGGTATAGCTAACCACACACAAATCTATGAATACTAACACACAACCAACTTCATAATATCACAAATAACTCCGAGTATATATATATATACGTACACAATAGGCAAGCATCATTATACTATTGGGGGTACCCTCATTCAACCTACGGACACAACCTAGGTACGTGCACTACGACTACCTCACAAGGTCCAAGGTCTACTAACAACTTAGAGTTGACACAGACATTGGCGGGCACTAAAGCCTAAGCAATAGAGGGAGGTCGAAAGCGTGACGAGGGAAGGATCGATAAGCACGAGTCCAGATAGGATGTATACAAGGAGACAGCTTGGTTAGACGAAACATTGGCTCAATGGTGATGTTTAGGTTGAGGGAAAAGGAGATGTAGAGATGCTTAAATAGGATACAGAAAAGATAATAGGGTAAATAGCATAAGCTAAAATACGTGGAGTTCGAAAACTGTTGTACTTCAAAAGTTGGAATCCTCGTCTTGTATAAAAATATTTGGAGGTCGATAAAACGAGTTGTTCAAAATAAGTTTGAGTCGAATATTCATAATAAGAGGAAATGTTTTATTGGCTTATCGCAGATCATTAAGAAAAGAAAGTAAATCATTCACGCGGACATTAAAGACATAATTTTTCAGAAAATTGTATACGTCAGTAATTTAATATAATGTTGTCAAAAGTTTTTGAAAGTCAAAGAATGGAATCAAGCAACGGAAGAATTTAAACTCATGTTAAATGCTTTCAAAACTTTAGGCTATGGAAAATTGAAAATAATCAATTTGAAACTACTTTTAGAGAACCAAGGTTTGCCAAAAATGAGAAACTGATTTACACAAGGTTCTTAATATACGAGCACAACAAGTCTGGTACGGATATAAAAATAATTGAAAGTATGTATGGTGCACGGAAAAATAATATTAACTTAGTAGTAGAATTATCGAAATCGATAGCAAGCTTTGAAACCAAACTATGGAAGGTCCAGATTAGGAAATGGTTATGAATTAGTAATTTTACAAAATCTGAAATAAAGAAAACGATGAGCATAACATTGACTTGCGGGAAGCTGAAATCCCGAGTGACTTGAAAAGTATATGAATGGCATAAATCAGGAAGGAAAAATTATAAATCGAATTGGGCCATATAAAAGTACGGTTCAGGATTAAATTAATATAAGAAAGGAAATATGTATTTTCATAGGTACAAAAGTGTAGGCTGAAAAAGTATTATAAACTATTATCCAAAAATTTCGACAAAAGTTTTAAAATTTTAAATCAACGAATGAGGATGAAGTATAAGTACATATACATTAAGATTTGGAACAAGGTTAAACTTCGGAAAGGAGGAAGTCGAAAAATACTTTCAGGAGATTCAAGGTTCGTAATGGAGAGGTTCGAAGATTGACGACGATCGTCATGAGGCGATCTCGTGAATCGAGGCAAGGAAATTAGTCGGATGAACAGAACATACATACGCCTAGGATATGAATCAGGAAAGTCTACGGAAACTCCTACGATCGACCAACTAAAGATTAAAAACTAAACGCTAAGACTTATAAAGGTTAGACGGTAAAGAAATGCGTTCAGCTTGGTCCGAAATCGATGAACCCAAGCGAACGACTAAAGGAAATTCTAGAAGTCTAATATGGTCAGGGGTAGACATGAACCACCAAGGTAACTCCTACGAAGATTAAATCAATTGCTAGAAGGGGGTTCTAACTATCAATCAGGGGCCTCTAAATAGCAAGCACAGACGTCTAACTAAGTCTTCTTACCACCTAGTGTCATAAGAAACGACTAGACTCCGGGCTTCTGACTCGGATGTTGCAATTTATTTAATGGACATTCTGTTATTATCGTTGTTCCGTTAATTCGCAATTGCAAGACTAGACCTGCATGGGCCACCAACAAAACCTGTCACGTCCCGCTTCCCAAAATATGGAGGCGAAGCGTGAGAAGGTCCGCTCAGACTTGAAGCTACAAAGCTGCAAGTCCGATAAGCGTCAATCAAATTTTAAACTGCAGGTCCTGGCAACGTGAACGAAACAAAGATAATAATAATGAAATGAGACAAAAGAGATATATCAGAATATCCATAAAATAAGTTTCAACATCACAGAAAAAGCCACCAGGCTGAAAAGAAAAGAGTCTAAAGGCCCAAACATGGCCAACAAAAGTACAACGTACCAAAACAAAGGTGCCACGCACCGACAACTAACAACAAGGCCTAAAACAGAAGGAACTCAGCAAAGTCACCAAGAAAGGTCTCCGGTGTCCACAAAACTCCTCCTGGGCAAACATGGACTCAGACTCAGCGTCAGCAAAGCATCACGTACACAGCAACGGTCTCTGGCTCAGGGTCTAACATGTGACACCCAAAAGAGCAAGGGACACATGTCAGCAAGTCTACAAGAGACTTGTGCAAGGAAACTGAAAGTAGGCAAAAGTAAAGCAACCTAGCAGTTCTAGCATGAATGCGATGACATGGCAGTTAAAGTATGAGTGCAACAGGTAAAGTAAAGTAAAGTAAAATACGAGCATGGCATTTAAACATGGCATGGATGATAAGTATTACATGAATCATTCACAAGACAAGTACAAGACAAGGAAAGTAAGCACCTCGTGCACAGAGATTCCGCCTTCTGGCTAGAGTGGCTGATCGGGCCACTCCTAAGCTCAGGTGACCGTTTATCCCTACCCCTCCACGTGTATCGAGCCAGGGCCTTACCCCCGAACACGGAATGCTCGCTTCTGTATCATGAGTCAGGAAGTGTCTTTAACAAGTATGGCATAGGGGTGCACCTAGCCGGAAACACGGAAACACGGATTGTACAAGTATTTTGTAGCGTGTGCTACGATGCAACAATCAATTTGGATGACATGTAAGATGCAATGCATGGCAGTTAAAAGTGCGTACAGATAAGGAAAGTAAACGTGACAGGTTAGTATGCATGATTAACAAGTTAAAAGAGTTGGATCTAGCTTCGTTGTCAAGCTAGATCATTTAGGTGACGGATCTAGTTTCGTTGTCAAACTAGATCAAGTAGGCGTCTAGCCAGCTATCATTTCACTGACTAGTCTCTTTTACGCTAAAAACAAGGAAGTGGCCTAAAAACATGGCCCTACACAAGAGTTGGCAAGTTTCACTTGCCTGCATGTACAACGTCTGAGAAACACTGTCCAAGAGAGTCCAGAATCACAATTATCCTACGTGCACAAGTCCACCGGCCTAAAGTCCATATTATTAATCTTGATTAGTGAATTTAAAACATTTAAAACATTTTAAAAACATCAATTTAAGTCTTGATTAACAGGCGATGGGTTGGGGGTCCTAGGGGTGCAAAGCGTTACCTCAACACGACGCGAAAGCTACGCCGGTGTCGGGTAGCGACGCCGGGGGTTGGAATAAGAGAACGCGCTCCAAGTCCTGATTCCAATATAGATTCCTCGCTGGAAAGTTCAGAGCATCAACCGGAGCAACGGTTCCAGATTCCAAAGCTAGCACGTGCGACGACGGGCTACGACGTGTCGCAACGTCGTACGCGGCAAATCGTCGGAGAGAAAGCACCTAGGTGGGGCCCACAGTAGTCCTCGGGACCTATGGGGGACCCACAATACCTTTGGAGAACTTGGGGGCCCACGGTGGCAAGCGGTGCGATGGGTACGGGGTTGCGACGTTTGCTCTCGGTCGGACACAGCCAAATGCGGGGGCTTGGCTCGGTCGGTGTGGGGGAACGGGCTTGTAACGCTGCGGGTGCGGTGCGGAGCTGCGGGTGCGATGGTTTGTCTCGGTCGGTGCGGGGGAGCGGGCTGGTCAGGCGCTGCAGCGGGGCGTTGCAATGTTGCAACGTTACAATGAAGCGGGGAGCGGCCGTGAGCGGGCGGTTGCTTCGGTCGAGCACAGAGCGATGCGGGTGAACGGTGCGGGCGCTGAGCGGGGGCTTGCGACGGTGCGGAGATGCGAGCGGAGCGGGGAAATCTCTCGGTCTGACCGAGAGTAATCCTCGGTCGGAGCGGGGAACGGAGTGGGCGACAGCAGCGGGTGCGGACGGGGCTTGGTGCGGGGGCGGCTAGCGGTCGGAGCGGGGGAACGGCCTTGGTTTCCTCGGTCGTGTGGCAGCTGTTCGTCGCAACGTTGCGACGAATCCTCGCAACGTCTAATTTGGGTTTTGGAAGTGGTTAGGGTTATTTTCTTGCGAAAATAGGTCTTCCTAAAGGTTGTTTATATAGTGTAGAGGGGTTGACTAGGTCTAGGGCTAATCCTAATGGGATTAGGAGTTTAAAATAATTTAAAATTTGAATCTCAACTTCTCCAACTCACACAAGGATTTGATGCGGTCCAAATGAGCTGGAAATTGGCTCAAAAATTATTTAAAACGTTTTAAACTCAAATAAATTTTATTTGGCCGTAATTAATATAAAAATTAATTATTAAAAAATATTATAAACCTTGTTAAAAATATAAAAGTGGTCAAACAAACTCCAAAAATTATAAAATAAATATCGGGGTGATCGTGGTGACGAAAGTGAGCTAACTAAGAAGACGGATCTCAATTTCGACATCGGACGACAAAACTAAAAATAGAAACGTCTCCCGTCAAAAGTGAGAATCGCAACGTCTCATCGAATAAGATTAAATTGTGGGAAAACGACTCGAGAAACGTTGTTCCAATTTAGTGCCATTATTTAATACTCTCAGAGACGTTCAAAACGGCATATCCCATGATAGTGTTCATAAACAAACAAAGTCCAAAACAAACACGTGCACGGCCAAAAGCACGTGCACGAACAACGTACAACGAAAAGTGGTCGTTACAGTGTCTCCGTGGGGAGCACCGGTATTGCTGGTGAAGAAGAAGGACGGTTCACGTCGCATGTGTGTGGACTACCGGGAGTTGAATGCGGTGACCGTCAAGAATCGATATCCGTTGCCTCGTATCGATGATATTTTTTGATCAACTGGGAGGATCGAGGGTATTCTCTAAGCTGGATCTGAGGAGTGGTTATCACCAGCTAATGGTGAGGAAGGAGGATGTTCCGAAGACAGCATTCAGGACGAAATATGGACATTACGAGTTCGTGGTTATGCCTTTCAGTGTAACCAATGCACCCGCGGTATTTATGAATCTGATGAATCTGATCTTCTATGACTTTTTGGATAAGTTTGTCGTTATCTTCATTGACGACATTCTGTTCTACTCGAAGTCAGAGGAGGAGCATGCGTCGCACTTGAGGACGGTATTGGAGATCTTGAGGAAGCATCGGTTGTATGCTAAGTATTCCAAGTGCGAGTTTTGACTGGATAGGGTCGCTTTTCTCGGGCATGTGGTGACTGGAGATGGTATTTCGGTGGACCCCGAGAAGATTAAGGCCATCAGGGAGTGGCCTGTTCCGCAGTCAGCGTCCGAGATCCGGAGTTTCCTTGGACTTGCAGGTTATTACCGGCGATTCATCAAGGATTTCTCCTGTATTGCCGAGCCGATGACCAAATTGACGCGAAAGGATGTATCTTTTGTTTGGTCTGATGACTGCGAGGGAGCTTTTGGTGTTCTGAAGGAGAGGTTGACGTCTGCCCCTGTTCTTGCTGTGCCCAACCGGAGTGGAGGATTCGAGATCTTTTGCGATGCTTCTGGCAAGGGTCTCGGTTGCGTACTACATCAGCATAGGCACGTGGTCGCGTATGCTTCTTGTCAGCTTAAGTCTCATGAAAAGAATTACCCGACACATGATTTGGAGTTGGCTGCAGTCGTGTTTGCGCTGAAGATTTGGAGGCACTTTCTGCCGAGTGAGAAGGTGAAAATCTTCACTGATCACAAAAGCTTAAAGTACATTTTCACTCAGAAGGAGCTCAACATGCGACAGCGTCGGTGGTTGGAGCTCATGGCAGACTATGAGATTGATCTACAGTATCACCCTGGCAAGGTGAATGTGGTACCAGATGCGTTGAGTAGGCTTCGGGCGGTGATGATGTTGACTTCGCAGTGGAGATTGCAGCAGGATTTTTGCGAGTCCGGCATTGAGATTGTTCTGCCTGGTGAGGTCTCTTCGTTGATGTGTATGCAGATACAGTCGACGATCGTGGATAGGATCAAGGCTGGACAGGCTGGAGACCCGAAGTTGGTGAGGATTTGGGAGATGGTGGAGGCCGGTCTGCGGACTGACTTCCTGATTCATGAGGATGGCTCGATGAGGTTTGGAGCCAGGTTGTGTGTGCCAGCTGGGGACATCAGAGAGGAGCTGTTGACGGAGGCACACAGTTCGCCGTATTCTGTGCATCCTGGTGGGACCAAGATGTACAAGGATCTTCGCCTGAACTTTTGGTGGCATGGTATGAAGAGGAGTGTGGCACGGAGTGTGGCACGGAGTGTAGCCAAGTGCTTGGTTTGCCAGCAGGTAAAGGCGGAGCATCAGTGTACGGCGGGGTTGCTACAACCGCTTCCGATTCCGGAGTGGAAGTGGCAGCACATCACTATGGACTTCGTGACTGGACTACCTCGGAGTCTGAGACAGAACGACGCGATTTGGGTAATCGTAGACCGATTGACCAAATCCGCACACTTTATTCCTTTCCGAGTAGGACAGTCTACTGAGGCACTAGCGAGGAGATATATGGAGGTAAACCTTTTACTCTCTGTTTAATTTCCTTTTTCCTAGTTTAGATGGTGATGTAACGTGAATCTGCAGGAGATCGTACGACTTCACGGAGTCCCTGTGAGTATCGTGTCGGATAGAGACACGAGATTCACATCTCAGTTCTGGTAGAGTCTGCAGAAGAGTTTGGGTACGAGTCTGAGTTTCAGCACGGCGTACCATCCTCAGACGGATGGCCAGTCCGAGAGGACGATCCAGATCTTGGAGGACATGCTGAGGGCGTGTATGTTGGACTTCAAGGGTTCTTGGGAGGATCATCTCCACCTCGTGGAGTTTGCCTACAATAACAGCTACCAGGCGAGTATTGGCATGGCACCTTTCGCTGCGCTATATGGGAAGAAATGTCGATCGCCACTGAGCTGGGATGACATTGGAGATCGGGAGCTGTTAGGACCTGAGATGATCGTGGAGGCTGTGGATGTTGTCAGGAACATACGGGTGCGGCTGAGGGTTGCTCAGGACCGTTTCAAGCATTGGGCTGATGCTAAACGGCGTCCGTTGGAGTTTCAACCAGGTGTCCATGTGTTCTTGAAGATTTCCCCGAATCGAGGAGTGATTCGTTTTGGGAAACGGGGGAAGCTGAGCGCGAGATACATTGGACCATTTGACATTTTGGAGAGAGTTGGCGAGGTAGCCTACCGTTTAGCCTTGCCGCTATCTTTGGAAGGAGTTCACGATGTTTTCCATGAGTCGCAGCTTCGTCGGTACATCAGCGATCCATCTCACGCTGTGGATTTCTCGGAGATCACCGTTCGCCCTGATCTGACGTATGACCAGCAGCCAGTGCAGATTTTGGACAGGCGTCAGAAATCACTTCGGAACAAGATCGTTGATCTTGTGATGGTGATGTGGCGACACGGCTCGCCAGGAGAGTCTACTTGGGAGAGAGAAGATGAGATGCGTGAGCGCTACCCACTTTTGTTCCCTGACACGTGAGTGTTAGGAAATTCCGAGGGCTGAATTTTTCTTAAGGTGGGGAGGATGTAACGACCGGTTTTTGTAATGACTATTTTATTTGAATAATATTGGATGTTTCCTTCCTTGTGTGTGTTTTTTCCGTTAGAAATCCTTACGATTAGCTTCGTAGTGTCTTAATCTTATAGCTAGAGTGATCCTAGATGCCATAGGATTCTTCCCAAAGCTTCGTGCTTCGTTTCGGCACTTTTGGTGCATCTTAGTCGGTTCGTGAAGGAGAGCCAACCGACTAGATTGCAATCTAGTCGGTCGGTAATCCTTCTCTGACCGGCTAGTTCTTGTCAGTAAAATTCAGCTTAGTTACTGTTTACGTTTAGTCGGTCTAAGCTCAATCTTCGACCGACTAGTTCTTAAACTAGTCGGTCAGGACTTGTACTCAGACCGACTAATTCTGAGTCCTACTGTACCGTCTAAGTTACTGTTTATGGTTAGTCGGTCAAAGAACAATTACCGACCGACTAGTTCTTAAACTAGTCGGTTAAGATTCCTTCCTTGACCGACTAATCCTCAGTGCTTAATATCTACCTAATTTCTCTCTTAGTCGGTCTATGAACGATCAACGACCGACTAGATCCTAAACTAGTCGGTCGACGGGCCTTCGCAGACCGACTAAATCTGTCTACTTGTACCAACCCTGTTCACGGTTTGGCTTTTAGTCGGTCTAAGTTAGATGACCGACTGCCTAGATCTTAAACTAGTCAGTCGACCACCCTTCTCTGACCGACTAAACTGTCCCGTAAACCTAGGTCAAGTCACAGCCGCCGTTTCGTTTTCTATTTTAATCTCTTCGATTCTTTCATTCCTCTTCATTCCTTCTGAGCCAATATCTTCCCCAAATCATCCCCAACATTCCTCAAACTATTTCCTTCCCCCTCAAAGCTTCCCTCTCGCCGTTTCTTGCGCCGACCACCTTCCCTAGGCCGCCGGATCTCGAATTTCAGCCGTAGCTTTCCGGGATCGTTCTTCCGTCACCAAAGCTAGATCTGGTTGGCGTCTTTCGTTCACTACTCGTACGATTAGTGGATCTATCCTTTAATCCTCATAACCCTCACTGTAAATTAGAAACCCTAATTAAAAACGATTCATTAGACGACGTAGGATCCCAATGCAAACCGGTTTTGAACCCTAAGTCTAATATTTTATTTTGCCATAACAGCGAACCCAATTTCCGTAGGATATCGATCTCGTGACTCACGTCGAGCAACAACTTCGGTTCCAGTCAAGTGAAACTTGCCAACCATCCTTTAGGCTATGCTTTTTAGGCCAATACCTTGTTTTAGCGTGAAAGAGACTAGACCGTGAAATGATAGCGGTCTAGGCGCAAATTCAATTCTAGCTTGACAACGAAGCTGGAAATTTCCCCGTCATGCCATTTCATACAATTACCTGTCATGTTTACTTTTCTTTAACGGTACACAAATTTCATTTCAATTAAAATGTCATGTGCATCCATTATACTTATCATGTCACATGTTGCATCGCAGCACACGCTACAAATCCTTGTACAAATCCGTGTTTCCGTGTTACCGGCTAGGCACCCGTTATGCGGGCATAATCCTATGCCATACGTGTTAAAAACACTTCCTGGCTTGTGATCCAGAAGCGAGCATTACGTGTTCGGGGGTAATGCCCTGGCTCGACACACGTGGAGGGGTAGGGATAAACGGTCACTTGAGCGTAAGAGTTGGCCCGTACAGCCACTCTAGCCAAAGGGCGGAATCTCTGTGCACGACGTGCTTACAAATTCTTGTACTTGCCATGTAATTGTTTACTTGCCATGCCATGTTACTTACCATGCTATAACTCATGCCATGTTCTAATCTGCTGTTACCTCACTTGCTGCTCATTTACATAACATGCCATGTCATACCATACTCTAGAATTGCTAGGTTGTTTTTATTTCCCTTAGTTTCCTTGCACAAGTCTTGTAGACTTGTTGACATGTGCCCCTTCTCTTTGGGTGACGTATGTTAGTTGTTGAGCCAGAGGTTGCAGCTGAGAGTGACGAGTTCATGGAGTTCGTGCCCGACTCCGTTGCTGACGTTGAGTACGAGGACACCAGTGACCAGTCCTAGTGTGCCTTCGTTCTTCTTTTGTTGGTTGTGAGTCGTTGTCGATGAGTAGCACCGTTGCTGTTAGTTTCTTTCTGTTGGCCATGCTAGGCCTTTTCTTTCGGACTCTCTTTTGTTTGCCTGGTGGCATTTCTGGTAGTTGAAACTTATATCTGGACTCTGAGTTGAATAATTTTATATTATTTGTCTCTTTCTCTATTATTGTTATCGTTGTTCCGAGTCACATTATAGGGACCTGCTTCTTCGTATTATTTGTCGCTTATCGGACTTGCGGCTTTGTAGCTTCAAGTCTGAGCGGACCTTCTCACGCTTCGCCTCCACGTTTTTGGGAAGCGGGGCGTGACAACTCCTGATCGGACATTCCTGTTGGCTTCTTGTCCAATGCGATATCTTGACCCAGTTGGTTCAAGATATCCATGACTTCGCATCTCAACATACTAAAGTTGATCTTCCCATCAAACTTCTCAATTTTTAACTTTGTGTTAGACACAATAGTCCGAGAAGATGAAGAATACCCAGAAGTCGACGCATTTAGAGAACCGTCATCGCCACCTCTACTCATCTCCGTCTTCTATGTTGAGCGCCAACACTGTACAACTCTAATACCAATTTGTTGTGCGGTAGAGCACAGCTCTACCAACACAAACACAACGGAATACACAAGATCATGGGGATCGAGGATGAAAGATCAGTAGCGAACAAATATAGCACAAACGAGATTGCTTTTAGGACGTGGACGGCCAAGGGGAATGATGAGTGTTTATTGTATATAGTTTTCCCTCTTTTTCATGCACGTTTTACATCGTTTCATTCTCCATTCATCCCCGTTTCCCCCATTTAGTCTCTTGTTTTTCTTTTGTTGTCCCTCAAGTGCTTTGCAGAAAATATGTGCCGATTAGAGACCATATGGCAAGATCTTACACAAAGAGGCAAAAGGAGCGAAGCTGGTGAGTCAATTGGTGCAAAGGATATGATTTTGTGAAAGACAGCCACTTCAAACTACATTTGAGACGACATCAACGCGGCCGCGTCGAAGACCACCAAACGGCCGCGTCAGAAGAGATAAAAATTGAAGACCAGGCCTGCAAAAACGAAGACGACGCGGCTGCGGTTTTTCAAAGACAAAATCACGTCGACGTCGCCGCGGTAAAAGACAACACGGCCGCGTAGCCGTTTTCGACGCGGCCACATCTCTAATGACACGAGACGTGGCCGCGTTTCTAAATCCCCCTTCTCAACTCGCGCAAGGGAACAATGCGATTGCATTGTTTCTGATGTTGTCGCATCAGCCTGTTTTTCTGTGGCGGCTAGAGCAAAATCTGGTGGCTATTTTGGTCTTTTGGGTGCGCGTATATAAGCGCCCATTCATCCTTCTGCGAGAGGAATCTTCTTTTCAGCATTTTTCTGTTAATTTCTAGGGTTTGAGGAAGTTTGTAAGGATTCTAAACTCATTTACCGTTATCTTTGTTATTCTTATTGCTTATTAGTGTAATAGATTAGTTTTTCTAAATAAAACCTCTCTCTTTTTGTTATTATTGTTGTGTTTCATCGTCTACTACTAATCAAATCTAAATCCATGGCTTTAAATTATACCCATTACTAGGAATCCCTTTTATTGCAATGGGTAGTGAGTAGTTTTCTTCTAGGGTAATGGGATGAACCTCATTGGATTAGGGCTAAGGGTTGAACTAATTAATTGATTTAATTCCTGGGCTAATTGAGATTAGGGGTTTATTGGGATGATTATTGTCATTGTAGATTCAAACCCCTCCCTTCGGGGCGATCGGATTGGCCACCACCCAAAAGTCTGGACTAATCTGGGGACCCGATCCCTACGACGTCCCATACTATCGGTGTGGCTGACGAGAGTCGGGCATCAATTAGAGCTCTCCCAATGTAGGTCTAATCCCCAAATGCCATTGTGGGTGGGAGGAAGATTGGGGATATTCGTCGAGCGTAATGCGCCCAACGTGCACCGATGCATCGGAGACCACTGACACCGGTGTAGGTTGGGTTGGCCTATCATTGCATTGCGACAGCGGAGGGTAGAACATGGCATAAGGGAATAACCTATTATGTATCATGACAGTGGGG
>JAULAV010005679.1:0-27090 GCA_030789695.1 Scilla litardierei
TAGGATGAAATAGTAACTACTACCATCTCGATAGTTAGATGATGCAGGACTGACCTATAGGGCTTCTAAATGCTAATATGAGCAACCAAGCACTCAAATGCAATTAAACTTAACCTAGGATGATATGAATGATATTCAGGTTGCAAAGGAGTATATAATGGTCTATTATACGTGGTATAAAGAGACTAAGTATTAAACTGAAAGAATGCAAACACTAATGATAATGCAAGATGTGGTCTTCAAATGCACTTAATATAAATGAAGATGCAATTCAAACACTCAAGAGATTTGGGTAGATAAATATACTTAAGCAATGAATCTATAAAAGGTCAGCAAAAGACAACATATAGGAATTCCATAGTTGACTAGCAATTGTCTGATCTGTCCCAAGTGTAATGAACCCTGAGAGCATTGATCTCATTCCTAGAAGAATCGAAGCCAAATGTTCATGAATTGGGTACGCTCCATAAGTTCTTTTGCTTTGAATTAGGTCTTGAAGGAATTTTATCTAGTTTAGGGTATTAACTCCAAATGCGTTTGAAGGAAACTGATTCCGGTTCGGGTTTAAAATTTGGTAATGGTGGTTGTCGGGTGACAAAAATAGCAATAATGTGAAAGAAATGGTAAGGTTTGAGCTTGATCTGGATCTGGTCAGAGATGGGTTGTGTTTGGAATGATTGTAAGATGATTTATGAAGAGGGGAATATGTAAAAAGCTAAATGATTTGAAAGAAAGATAAGGGAAGAATATGAAATTAGATAAAGAAGCAAGAGATTCACACCTTCATGCTAATGGATCGCATATCTAATATCCATCACATAAAGAAATCAGAGGAAGAATTCACATTCAATATCAAAGCTTAGTACACCATTGTTAAATGTAATCAAATGACTCTTAGGTGTCCACAACAATAAATGCAATCAAATGACCTATACGGTATCCCTGACAATAAATGTAGGTAGATGACCTTAGAAAACACAATACATTAATTAAGAAAACATTCATTCACTTTAAAAAACATCAAAAGTCTCTTTATTAACTTTAAATAACCTTAAATGACTCACAAAACCCATTGCAAACAATAGTTAATGCATGTGCCAGAATCAATGTTTACATGCATTAACTATATTTAGTTCACTCAATAAAATTTAGTTCACATCAGTAGAACCCCGATCCCATGAATTAAATACTAGTTTAATGGTAAACACAGAGAGCTTTCATAAGGTGTTATCATTAAAAGACAAAGTGCCTCACACTCCGTCAAATTTTCTTCACTTAGTGTGAGCAATTCTCTATATCCAGAGTCTGGGCTACCTCAAAATGTTCTGAAACCCGTAAAAGTCAAGAAAAGCCCCTACTAAAGCATGATTCCTTGTGGAAAAATGAATGTTTTGATAGTTAAAGATGGCTTATAAATTTACCCAGAGGGAAATTTTTCTAGCTGAACTAATTTATAATATTGCAAGCATTAAAATAGGATGAAGATCTGTACATTTACTCAACCACAGAGTATGTAGGTTCCATGGTAAGGGAAAGTAAACTATAATGTATCCATAAATATTATTTTTACTTGATCTAATCCACCCAAAAGTCAATGACAATGGTCTTAATGGCACCTATGTAAATGACGAGGCCTAACAATGGTACTGGTGTCATAAATAAAAAAGGATGTCTGGAAAAGAACTGGCTTTTATGTGCTTTATGATGTTATCAACAATTGTTCATAATAGTTATAATAAGTATAATTGTACTAACCATGAAAATGAATAATTGTTGCAATACAAATGATCAGTTTTTCCAACACTCACAGAACAATAGAATTCTAGTAGAAGACTATAAAGAGTCACTCTATGAGCATGCAGAAGTGATAAAACCTGTTTACTATCAGTTTGAATATCATTAACTGAATTATAAAGTGCAATGACGGGGAGCGCTATTTACGGCCGTACAAATTCAAAAAGAGCATATCACATTGCACATGTATATCCTAAATTAACCAAGACCTGATGTTCACCTCATTGTGATGCGTGTACGTGATCAATGAATTAGAAATAAATTCACAAAGCCACTGCAAACAAATGCATACAACTCTTTCGGCTTCATTTGGCAACACATTTTCTTAAATTGATGTTTCATTTAAGTCAAAATGAAACGGAGGTTTGCACTCATGCAAAACACAGTTTGTGAAAATCCAGTTGGATTCAATTTGCATAAACTCTATTTTAATAAGGTTTGATGATTCCAAATCTCAGTTACAGAAACATTATTTTGGCATCCAAATGAACCATGGTTAGTCGACCCCAAAATCCAACAAACCCCAATTTAAGAAACCTCATTGCCAAACGAGGCCTTCATGTAACTTGTTGACTCCATCAACAACTATATTCATTTGAACAAACAATTCTCACGACTCCACAGTATCCAAAATCCTTGAAGCCACTATAAAATCCATCGCATATGCACTATAACTATAGATAAAAACTCAAAAAAGGAGATCATTCATCACGTAGAGCAAGACATCTGTTTTGGCAACCGAACTTATTTCATAATCAAAGACACACAAGCGCCTACGATCTTTGCCTATTCTAGTTCAATCTCCATGAGCCATCACAAGAGATAGCAGATCCGGGGACAAGGGGCGAGGTTACCTGACTTCGGGGTTGATGCAGATGTTGCGGACGAGCTGGAACGCGCAGATCCCGACGGCGGTGCCGACCGCGGCGAAGAGCGGGTAGACCTAAATTCAATCAAATAGATCAATTAGAAACTAGAAGATGGAGGGCTGAAAGACTAGATCCGAGATTTTTGGGCCAAAAAAATCAAGCAAACGAGTGGAGGAAGAAAAAAATGTGGGAGGGGAAATCAGACCTCGGGCCTCAGCCATCTGTTGAGAGTGGATGAAGCCATGGAGGTGAGAGATCGCCGGCGATGGAGGAGGATTCGGAGGAGACGAGGGGGTGAGATTCTTTGCTCTTCTGTGAATTCTTATTTATTTACTTTGTTTTATTTTTATTTTATTTATTATCTTATTGGCTTTTTGGCGCTATTGCGTAACGGAACAGCGCTGTGAACGCGTAATTGGCCAGCGTCCCCCCCCCCCCCCCCCCCCCCCCCCCCCCCCGCCTCAAAAAATAAAAAAATAAAAAAAAAATAAAGGTTTTTGCGCTTGTTGTACCAATCCAGGAAATTAATCCATTTTTTGTATCTTGGTATATAAGGTATATAAGGAGTTGTCTCTCATGTCATATGATACACATTATTCTTTTTTTATACAACGAAAAGCATTTTAAAGCACTAGGTCTTAATCCCTTGCCTCCAACAAAGGAGGGGAGAGAGGATGCCAATTGAGATCGATTAGTGTATGGTCATCCAGGCATCTTATTGCCTCTTTTATTCGTGTTAGATTGTAAGCATTTTAACCAGGCAACAAGAGTATGAAGAGGTTCCAGAAGACACCGTCGCCTTGCAATATGAACAACCCAGTGCACCGGTATCTGCAAGGTACATCCTTCGGTCTGGGAGCGCTACTTTTCTTCTTGAAATTAACTTAAAATAGCATCAAAAATATTGTACGTCTTCAGAATTGTTCTGTGTTTTTTCGGTAAAGTTATGTGTCATAACTGTCATGTAATACCTGTTATCTTCCCGATGTGATGATAATTGTGTGCATATGATGTGTGTGGCTAAGTCATGTATGTGTCTTGAAAAGCTCCCGTTTTTAATATGTTTTTTAGACAAACTGGATAGTTTATTTTGATTTTCATATCCTAAAAACTCCAAAAACTTCAAATGTTAGGTGAACTTATGCAATTTTACTCATTCATCTACTTGTTGCAAAAATAGAACTTTTCAGAACAGGTCATTTTAGAATATGAAGAACAAAATCAAAAGATCCGATCATTTAAAAAACCTTCTTGACAGCGACATGTGTGAGTTAGAATGTCACGCACGTCTTGTTTCGCATCATTCTCGTATTGTTACATGGATATTAACAAGAATCATACAACACATGAAGATATATTTGTGTATTTTTTTCTCTTCGTATGGTTGGTTATTAATATCATATGATAAGCTTGTAATAATGCGTTTACTCTTAATTTTGTTGTGTTATCTATTACTGACAACATACAATCAGAATTAGAGAAGACGTGCAAATTAAGTGCATGTTCTTTTGCATGGAAAGAGGATGAGAAAGTGATTTTTGGTACTGTTCATCCACTTTCTCAATGAACTTTCTTTGAGTTTATTCTTTTGCGGAAAAGTTAAAAGTGCAAAGTTTGCTGACGTGGCACTTCGAATGACCGTTTTTGATATTCTTTGTCATCCTCAAAAAACCATGGGAAAGTTGTGGAAAGTTACTATTTTGTGGGTCCCACTATCCCATCTCTCTCTCACTCTCTCCTCCAACTCACCAATTTTTCACTTTCTCATTCCAACTTTCTACTACCAAAAGAACACAAGAAAGTTGGGTGGACCCTATTTTACTTTCCTAACCCCACTTTTCATACAACTTTCCACCCAAAAGAATACAAAACTCCATTTTCTCTCTCCTCAGATTCCAAACTTTCCCAACTTTCTCATTTCTCCTTTCCAGCAAAAGAACATGCCCTAACTGAAAGCGGCTTATTTTCGTATTCTTGTTGGAATATTAAATCATAATATTTAAAAATAATAATGGATGTGTGCTGCCGGCGTACTGCACAAATCCATGGGATTATCAAGGTTTTTTTATTATTTGGAAATGATTACCACACTTATTTAAAAACCAACACATCAAAAACGAAGAGAATCGAAGCCAATCGAGCCTCGATCAGATCATTAAAAAAGTTCTATTGTTAAGAAACCGTTGAATTTGTGGGAGTAGTTGTATGTCCAGATAGTGGGAGTAGTTGTATAAACAAACCTAATTGCTGAACAAACAGACCATTTATTTACAAGTACACCATTCACAATTTACAAGTGTGCATCCATCTCTACCCGCTCGCATCACTTCCTCCACCATCATCGTCACCTTTTTCTCTGTTGTTGTAACCATGCAACCCCCCACCGCACCACCTACATCGATCCTTTCCCTTCCTCATCCATCTGATCTTCATTATCCACCCATTTATTCCTTCCTCCACACCTCCCATTTTCCAGGCCTTCATCATCCCATCCCATCTCATCCCATCTTCGGCCGCTATAGGCCGATCTTCCTTCATCATCCCCTCCCATTTTCCAGGCCTTCATGCATCGAGATTTGTTTTTTGTTTTTTGTTTTTTGTTTTTTTTTTTGTTTTTTGGGTATGGAGTGGTTATGGTGGTTGCACGACGACAGCATAAGGGGGGAAGATGAAGAAGTGGAGATATGTAATTTAGAAATGTGGGGGTGCGTAAAGTAAAAAACTAATTTTAAATATTTTTGGATGTGTGTTTCGCTTTCGTTGTGTATATCGATTATCTCTATGTGTATATAACTACCTTGCGATTCACTTGATTTTTTGGTGGATTGAGGTTTTTGCATGTAGTTCATTTTCAAATAATCAAAAATTAAAAAAAGAAAAAACTCATGCATTTATCATACAATAAAATAAATTTTGTATGCTAAGGAAACATATATCCATTGTCCTTCTATTTTTATAGTGAGAATAATAAGCTTTAATAGTCTCGTGCGGTGCTAGGCGGCTGCATGTGGCCCATTTGCAATCTGTGGGCTTGGAAAACCATTGGGCTCCGCGGGGAAACCCATGGGCCAAGAATCAAACAACCTAGAAGTGCCATGAGAGACTATTTTCAAAATATACCGTCTTTTCCTATCTGCAAACAATCCTTGGTCTAATAAATTTGAACGAAGGATTGTATAGATCAAAAAAGGCAAGGCAGAGCTCCGATGCTCACCATAGTGGTTGAACCATATGGTTGTCTCAGTGGAGGCCCGGGTTCGAATCTCACTACCCACCATCCCCTTTTAATTTTTCAGCTTTTAGGGCTTCGATGGATACTTGATTTCTTCGTGTTGGGGTTTAAGCGATTAGGGTGTGTGTACACGTGTTCCACGACCCATGTTTCCTGCTTTCCACTGGATAAAAAAAGGCAAGGCAGGGTATACTGTCGAGATCAAGTTGAATAGTCCTCATGTTAAACTGAAAATTTTGCACATTGAATAAAAAGTGATTCACTTAACCAAATTACTCACCATGCACGTGGTTGACTCGGAAAACGCGCAAGTGCACGCCTTCCACTCCCAAGCGTAGGAGTGTCAATGCAATAAAAATAACCGGTGAGTACCGGGTCGGATCACAGGGACAAGTCGTTCTATGTTCACAAAATTGATTGATAAAGAAAAATAAAGCGTGAAACAACAACCTCAATTAACAGTGGATGAGTGGGAAAAAGTGTGGTGAAATCTAAAATCCTAACCTAAGCACTAGGGGTGGAGAGCCGAATCGACAAGCAACGAGGAGGACTCATGTGGTGTGCATGTGAATGAGGCCGTGGGCGTGGGAATTCATCCCAAATATAACTCAATTGATCTCCCGGCTAAGGGAGCTCAATCGGAAAATACGGCATTTCATCGAACGTGGGGTGCAATAAGTAATGAATGAAACTCAAGAGTAATCAATAAGCACATTAGAGAGGGTCCGCTAGGATAATCCTCTTCTTGGATTTTCCCTTAGGGTTCCAATAAACAAATTTCTAGGGTTTCATCCACCAATTTAGAAAATAAAATGTGCTAGAGATAAAATCACAACCCAAGCAACCAACAATCACCAAACACAATTACACAAGAGAGATTTAGACATTCATAATGAAAAAGGAGACGTTTTTACTCAAAATCAATCATCCAATTACAATACAAAACCCTAAATCAAAACACAAGAAGTTGGAGAAATTTCACCCAAGTGTCACTCCAAGATGGAAATCCTCCTCTCCCCAAATGCTCCTCCAAGCTCCAAGCTTCATCATCCTCCCCCCATGGCCTCCAAGCTCTCTAATTTCAGTTAAAAATAAGAACTAGGGCTGAAAACCCCCCAAATTCGCAATATAACCCAAGCATAGCTTATCGGGTCTGTTTTTAAGTCAAACGGGTCGGATTCTGGCCCAAACCCACAAGCAATGCCAAAATCTGCAGAAATTTTCAGCACCGTCACCATGTCTTGTGAAAATTCTAGAAAAATCATCCGACCTCGGAATGACGTGTTCCAGGCGGCGATGGAACCGTAACGAAGTGTACAATCACAGAGAAATATCGTTAGACCAGGATATACACTGCAATGATAGCAGAATTCTTCACAAGAGAGGCAAAGTTGCAGAAATTTTCAGCACCGTCACCCTGTCTTGCGAAAATTCTAGAAAAATCATCCGACCTCGGAATGACGTGTTCCAGGCGGCGATGGAACCTTAACAAAGTGTACAATCACAAAAAAATATCATTAGGCCGGAATATATACTAGAATAATAGCATAATTCTGCACAAGAGGGGAAAAGCTGAATTTCCAGACCCGAAATTTTCAACACCATCACCATGTCTTCCAAAAAATGCAGTAAATTGCTCCGACCTCCAAAATTTCTGGAAAAATATGCGTTGTGTTACAAGGACTATTCTGACCGGGCCCGGAAGAGCAAAGTTAACTATGACTGGTCAACCGAATTACTACGACCTTGGGGCCTCGGCCCAAGGATCTCACGGGCGGGCCGCGATTCTCCACCCATGACGAAGGCCCACTTCCTCAGTGGAGGAAATCGAGGCCCAAATCAAGGAAGCATCCGCCAAATATGGCAACCTTCCAAGGCCATCACTCTCTAGCCATCATGGCTCGGCTTAATGGCTCAGCTTAATGGCCCGACTTAAATGGCCTTCACTCTATAGCCATCATGGCTCGGCTTAATGGCTCAGCTTAATGGCCCGACTTAAATGGCCATCACTCTCCAGCCATCAAGGCCCGCCAAATATGGCAACCGCCCGAGTCCATCACTCCAGCCATCATGGCCACCTTTAGGACTTTCATCTCCTCATCAAGATGGGCGCAATTAGTGGAAGTCAAAACTTCCCACATTTGCACGTCCCCATGAATGATGGCCATGATGTCACATCATGGCACATTATGAGGACGAGTGACCTATATGAAGGGAGGATGGTCATCATCAAGAAAGGGGGGGCTTCACGATCTACAACGGAGGTATCACCAACTCCCTCTTACACCTTCTTCCGCTTTACATATTTCTCCTCTATAGCTCGGCTCGAGGGTGGGGGCTCGGTCTCTCTGTGAACCGAGCCCGATCCCACCGAGCATCCCTCAGACGAGATCTGACTTTGGCATCGGAGGGGATTTGGTCGGAACCAAGGTCCGACCCCCCTGACGAGCTCTTTCATCCATTTAGGTCCAGGAGATCCCGCGGCGCCGAGGCTACCCCTCAGCGTCATCACAGCCGGAGCCGAGCGCCATCGTCCCTGAGCCCGTTCGTCTCCACCACCAGAAGATAGTCTCTCTGTCGAGGCCACCCTTCGACGCCGGGAGAGACCGAGGCCGAGCGCATCCATCCGAGCCGAGGCTTCCCCTCAGCTCCACGCCGGCCGCGCATCAAGCGAGACGACTGAGGCTACCCCTCGTCGTCCGACCGTCCGAGGCCGAGCACCTCACACCGGGCCGAGGCTTCCCCTCAGCCCCCAGAGGCCGAGGATCAAGACCCGGCCCAGCTGATTCTGCGTCAACTACATCTCCGATTCGCGTCACGTCTACGTGCGCTTGACGCACTCGAGGGACCCAAGTCGGCCCCTTGACCACGTTGACCGGGTAGTCCACGGTCAACGTTTTTGTAGCGAGAAAACACTCTGAAACATCTGGCGCCGTCTGTGGGAACGAGTTGACACCCACGTCGCCAACCACACTGGCAACGAATCATTCACTTAATAAAGAAAAAGCTTCAAAGACCGACTACCGAGGGGGCAGCAGGCCGCATCAGTTCACTCCGGTTCTCTCCCCTCTCGAACTCTGAAAGACAGGGACTTCAAAGAAAGCAACAGTTGTGGAGGAGGCGAAGACGCCATCTTGTCCCCCTCTGCCCACAGCTCCTCCGGCGGTCATCAGAAGCCCCTTCCCTTCAAGCTCAAATCCAACGAGATCAGATCCCCTTGAGGCCCCATCGACCGCCGGTCTCGTGGTTCGAACTTCCCCATGTCTTGGCAATGACAAGCGTGTTCAACCGATTTGCTTCCCTCCTCGACTGTTGGTCTTGGCTACGACATCGCTGGATCTTAGCATACTCTTCGATCGGATCCCGGAGTCGAGGCCTCAGGGCCCTAACCCCTGATCCTGGAAGCCGGAGGGAACCGGCGTCGGACACATCGAGGGCGTCAAGATCGCCGTCAAAAATGCGATCTTGGGTGGGATTATTGGTGGTGCGGTCGTCCCACTATCGATTGCATCAGGCACTCGCTGCTGAGCATGTGGGCTCCCCCTCATGAGACAGTCACACATGCCGAACTTGTGCCCTCCGAGCTACCAGCTCGAGATCTCGGAGATCAGCCCCAAACAACATCGCCAAGCCTCTTCGGAAAACGATCAAATGCCGATGCTCCTCCCAGCGCTCTCCGAAGCTCGTGGCCCTCGCGATCTTTGTCAGACTTGGCCTCCGAGCCATCCCTGGCACTGCTGCCATCTCCTGCCAAGCACAACGGCCGATCCGTGGCACCTCGCCGACGGCCAAACAACAAAGTCACAGCAAGATCAACCCAATCGCCTCTTCGATCCGTTCTTCAATGGCGAATTCTAGCACTGTGATCAACATCATACTTGTTGTTATCTGTATCTGTGCATCGTCGGCTTGCCGGGAAGACGACCGAGCAACGCTGCTATCATTCAAGTCCAGCATCACCTACGACCCCTCAGGCCTCCTCTGCAAACTTTCGGCATCGATTGTTGCGCCTGGGATGGCGTCGGCTGCGATCCCTCCTCCGGCGCGTCGTCAATCTCAACCAGCCCAGCCTCACCGCCTCACCCATCTCTGTCTCCTCGATCTCAGCGATCTCCACCAGCTCTCCGACTTCATCCCTCCTTCCATCGGCCAGATCTGGTGATGGAAAAATAACCCTCTTGCGAGACTCCCGCTGATGAAGTCGTCGCTGGCCTCAACTACTGGGCCTCGTATCAACATCGAGGAGAGGCGTCGTCGCTAGTCAGCCACCGATACGACGACGGTGTAGAGATGCGGAGTGGTCAAAGTTCTTCCAACCAAATAGCTGCTTGGCCATTCGTATTCCCAATGCACCGGGCTGTTTTACTGGATGGATCTGAGCTCTTTGCTGAAGGAGGCGACGACGGACGAAGAGATCTCGCTGTGGAGGGCTATCATCAACGACGGGAAGCTCAACGTATCACCGGGGGCTTCGTTCCATTGCTCGGAACCCGCCAGGTTGAGGGTGTGCTTCGACCATCCTCGACCCAGGCTGCAGAGGATGCATCGACCGTCTTCGACCCAGGCTGCAGCGAGCTTCTTCGACCCTGGCAGCGAGCTTCATCTACCGGCTTTCCTCTGCCAGGGGACGACTCGATCTTGGTCAGGCCCATGAGGTCGATCGGCGGGACCTCCCTTCGATCTCCAATGCATAGGCAAAGTAAGCTGATGGACGTGATCAAATTCGAGACGCAGCTACCCTCTTCGACGACGCCACCTACGACCTAACTCCGGATCGACAACGACTCGTTTTCATGGTGGAGGACGATCGAAATGTCCATACTCGCCTTCGAGTTCATCGGCTCAGATCAAGAATGGTGGGGCTCGTCGACCCAGATCAGAACTCATCGAGCTCGGCAACCCGCCCAAGACTGACGATCGAGTTCGTCAAATCGACGCCTGAGTTCGCCAGCTCGGACCATCAACCACCGAAGACCACCCTCTGCCGAGCTGCCGCGACCGCAACCGAGCTACACATGCCCCTCCGGTGAGCAGATCCTTCCACCAACCATGATTTCTCGATCTGATCGTTTGAGGAAGTTCTTATCATTCAAAGGCCCATGGCCATTGACTCTTCTCCAAACATCAAGGCGATTTCCGCCCGTGCCGATCACCACGCTCATGGTTGCTCCGCCGTCACCCAATCACCTTGTGAAGAGACTACGACCGAGGGCTCGGACAATGATCCAAGCATTCGACCAGATAAGAAATGTCTCGAATCGTGATTCGATCGTCTGAGCTTACCCGGATCGGTGAACTCTGGTGAATGGCAGGGGCTCAACCAGTCGAGCTTCACTCGGGTCGTTACTCGACCAGTCGGGCATCCGAGATGGCGATCGATGGTCCGAGTTCCTCCCAGCTGAGGTCCGGAGACGATTTAGATCCAGCGAGAACGACTATTCTGCGGGAGAGCCCCGTCACAGAGCTCTGAGCTCTTCTGCCTCAGTCGGTGGTCCGAGCTCGCAATCAAGGCAACTGTATTTGACCGACCGTCCTTTTTGAGGAGACGACTCCTTCTCCAATGGCTCGGTGCCTCGTCTCGGAGCTCGATCACCCCTCTCATGACTTGTCCACACCAAACCAGAGCTCCCCGCGTCTGAGTCAAGTTTCCAGGTCCCTCCCAAGCTTGGTCCAAGTTACCGGATGAGCTTCGTCAGTTCTGGAGGAGGGTGCCGGCTAAGGACATTCGAGCTCTTCGGGGCACATGAGCATCCAATCCACCTTGGGTCTCGATTTGAATCTCCGATTGATGCCCCCAGCGCCCCCCCTCGGCAAGCTTAGTTCGAGGGATACCTCATCTCAGATCTCTTCAAACACAGCGTGGTAGATCTCGATCGACCCTCCCTTGATCGGAGATGGCTCGTTCGGCTCTCGCAGTGGAAGGCTCGGCCAACCCCCTCTCTCTTCAACTGTGGTTCGACGATGGCTCGCCTACAAGTTTGATCTCCCGTCTTCGATCGCCCGACGGCTTGGACATGAGAGATCGAACTCGATCTCATTATCCAACCGCTGAAGAAGCCTGATCTGCAGGATTGAAGCTGAAAGCTGGAGCCGGAGCTAGGATCCAGATGAAAGCTGGAGCCGGAGCCGGAGCTGGAGCCGGAGCCGGAGATACGATCCAGACAAAAGCCAGAGTTAGAGCTGGAGCTGAAGTTGGAAATGGAACTGGAGCTGTGTCTAGACGAGGCCGACCCGTCCAAGAGGAGGCCGACCACACCCGTTCAACCGACCCAGGAGGAGGCCGGCCGGACAAGTCTGACCGCCTTGCCGAGCATCTGGGCCTCAACGCCAACCTGCCATGCCGAGATCTCTTCACAAATCGGGCCGAAGCACCACCATCGGAGTTCGAGCATCCAGACCGCTCCTCTGACCGGGCTGCGGGGTCCCCCTTGCTGAAGTGCTCCTGCATCCACCCGAGCGGGACGAAGTAGTGGCAGAGCGCCACCATGGAATCTTCGAAAGTATTCACAAGGTCCTCACTTCTTCGTCGGCCATAAGTCGAGGGGCAACTCCTCTCGCCACCGAACGAATCTCCTTCGTCGGCCGTAAGTCGAGGGGCGACTCCCCTCGCCACCGAACGAATTTCCTTCGTCGGCCGTAAGTCGAGGGGCAACTCCCCTCGCCACCGAACGAACCTCCTTCGTCGGCCGTAAGTTGAGGGGCAACTTCCCTTGCCACCGAACGAATCTCTTTTGTCGGTCGTAAGTCGAGGGGCAACTCCCCTCGCCACCGAACGAATCTCCTTCGTCGGCCGTAAGCCGAGGGGCAGCTCCCCTCGCCACCGAACGAATCCCCTTCATCGGCCATAAGTCGATGGGCGACTCCACTCGCAACCGAACGAATCTCGGACTGACGATCTATCGTCCCCAGCCAACTCTGTAAGACAGACCAAAGCTTTTGCAGCTTCTTCCCATTATACTACATCTCCCGACCTCCACATCAACAATGGTAGAGCTCAGAAGATGGGGGCTGTTTACAAGGACTATTCTGACCGGGCCCGGAAGAGCAAAGTCAACTATGACTGGTCAACCGAATTACTACGACCTTGGGGCCTCGGCCCAAGGATCTCACGGGCGGGCCGCGATTCTCCACCCATGACGAAGGCCCACTTCCTCAGTGGAGGAAATCGAGGCCCAAATCAAGGAAGCATCCGCCAAATATGACAACCGTCCAAGGCCATCACTCTCTAGCCATCATGGCTCGGCTTAATGGCTCAGCTTAATGGCCCGACTTAAATGGCCTTCACTCTATAGCCATCATGGCTCGGCTTAATGGCTCAGCTTAATGGCCCGACTTAAATGGCCATCATTCTCCAGCCATCAAGGCCCGCCAAATATGGCAACCGCCCGAGTCCATCACTCCAGCCATCATGGCCACCTTTAGGACTTTCATCTCCTCATCAAGATGGGCGCAATTAGTGGAAGTCAAAACTTCCCACATTTGCACGTCCCCATGAATGATGGCCATGATGTCACATCATGGCACATTATGAGGACGAGTGACCTATATGAAGGGAGGATGGTCATCATCAAGAAAGGGGGGGCTTCACGATCTACAACGGAGGTATCACCAACTCCCTCTTACACCTTCTTCCGCTTTACATATTTCTCCTCTATAGCTCGGCTCGAGGGTGGGGGCTCGGTCTCTCTGTGAACCGAGCCCGATCCCACCGAGCATCCCTCAGACGAGATCTGACTTTGGCATCGGAGGGGATTTGGTCGGAACCAAGGTCCGACCCCCCTGACGAGCTCTTTCATCCATTTAGGTCCAGGAGATCCCGCGGCGCCGAGGCTACCCCTCAGCGTCATCACAGCCGGAGCCGAGCGCCATCGTCCCCGAGCCCGTTCGTCTCCACCACCAGAAGATAGTCTCTCTGTCGAGGCCACCCTTCGACGCCGGGAGAGACCGAGGCCGAGCGCATCCATCCGAGCCGAGGCTTCCCCTCAGCTCCACGCCGGCCGCGCATCAAGCGAGACGACCGAGGCTACCCCTCGTCGTCCGACCGTCCGAGGCCGAGCACCTCACACCGGGCCGAGGCTTCCCCTCAGCCCCCAGAGGCCGAGGATCAAGACCCGGCCCAGCTGATTCTGCGTCAACTACATCTCCGATTCGCGTCGCGTCTACGTGCGCTTGACGCACCCGAGGGACCCAAGTCGGCCCCTTGACCACGTTGACCGGGTAGTCCACGGTCAACGCTTTTGTAGTGAGAAAACACTCTGAAACACGTTGGAATCGGGACTTCATGAAATTTGACTGAAAAATAATAGGAGACTAAGATGAAGATGATAATAAGTTGTAAAAATTGTGTTTTAAGCATATGTAAACGATAAGCTCCAAATTTAAGAGATATCAAAAATATGTATGAAACAAAGCTAACATATGATTAATACATGCACAAAAAGCACCGAAATGGGGGGGGGGATAAATATAAAATTTTTACCCTGAATCACACCCCCAACTAGCTTTTTGCTAGTCCCTAGCAAAATATGCGATATATTCGGACAAAATTGAAAGCATGCACCAACTTCACGATGTCATCATGGCATACACAAAATAGTATTTCCACTTGATTCCAAAGCCAATATAACCATTGTATGAAAGTAAATAACAAATGACACACTCTTCATTCCAATTCAAAGAAAAGTAAGGATATAAGCACCGTATCACACGTATCGGGAAATATCACAATGTCAAAATTTCAAATTTTCATGAAAATAACCAAAACCAAAAGAAATTCCTTCTAAGTGGTGGGAGATGAGACTGCGTCACTCATGTTGCTTATTATTTCATTTATCATTCATTTTTCTTTTCTTTCTTTTTTTTGTTTTTGATGTTTATGTTTTGCATTCACGCGATAACGCCATAAATGCAAACACCGGCACATTTGCATACACGCGATGACGCTATATATGCAAATGGATGGAGTGATCTCCTAAATCTCATTTTTGGCGTCCTCCCCAATGTTTCGTGGGGCACCGGCTACTCAATTCGATTAGAAAGAAACATTCACTTATACTAACTTTTTTTTCATTCCAACATGAATTAGCAACTCATCCACCCACTCCTAAGAGGAAAACAAAGCATGCACAATTGGTCAAATCCAATCCAATTAAAAACTACACCATTCATCCCAACACATGTAATCACTTACACCAAACTTTTCCCAAATTATCTCAAAGAGAGTATCACAACATATGAAATAGTTTCATACATGGTGTTTCAGAGTGTGTTCTCACTACAGAAGCGTTGACCGTGGACTGCCCGGTCAACGTGGTCAAGGGGCCGACTTGGGTCCCTTGGGTGCGTCAAGCACGTGCGGACGCGACGCGAATCGGAGATGCAGACGACGTGGATTACGTCAGCAGGGCCGAGTCTGGATCCTCGGCCTCGAGGGGGCTGAGGGGAAGCCTCGGCCCGGTGTGAGATGCTCGGCCTCGGACGGTCGGACGACGAGGGGAAGCCTCGGCGTCTTGACTTGGCGTGCGATCGACACAGAGCTGAGGGGAAGCCTTGGCCCGGTGTGAGGTGCTCGGCCTCGGACGGTCGGACGACGAGGGGTAGCCTCGGTCGCCTCGGTTGATGCGCTGCCGGTGTGGAGCCGAGTGGAAGCCTCGGCACTTGGATCAGACGTCTCCCTGGACAGACGAGAACACTCGTCAGGGGGGGCCGGACCTTGGTTCCGGCCAAATCCCCTCCGATGCCTAAGTCAGATGATGATCTGAAAGAGGAGGCTCGGCGGGGACGGTTCGACTCGAGAGGAGATCGGAACGACGTCCACCGGCGCGAGCGGGGGGAAGGAGATGAAGTGGGGGAACTAGGTCGTTGATGGAGTACCTTAGGTTTTGTTACCTCAGATGCGGTCTCTTGTCCAGTCGTCCTTCTAGCCCTTTTATAGACATCTCGTCGTGATTACCCACGACTCACGTCCCTCGTCCGCCCCTGATCGTGCCCCCTCAATCCGCCTCCCCATCGCCGCTCCCTGCGCCATCCCAGCACCTCCCCATAACGGCCATTAAGTGGTAGCGGGCATGGGGGAACGGTTATCGCTGGAGTGGGCGAGTGACTTGCGCGTTATCGGGGCCGGGTCGGATCGATGTTCGGGGGCCCTCTAGGGGGCCTTGTCGGGCGGGCCTGATCACGCAGATGGGCTTCCGATCGGCAGTCGGGTTTCTGGGCTCGTGTCTTTCGGGCTTCGGCCAAATAGGCGTAACAATTGCCCCCATTGGTCGGGTCGATCGGCCTCGGCCGGTTCGGCTCGGCCGATGTGACTTCCGCCGATTTCGACAGGCTCGTCAGTCGATGCCGACTCATTAATTGGTCGTCATCATGAGTTGGTCCGTTCGATGCTTTTAAGGCGCGGGTTCCGAAGCGCTGTCGGTCCCCTGATGCTGCCACGTGTAGCTGTGGGTTTATCCCCACCGCTCGCGGGGTCGTCTTAGGTAGAGAAGCCGGGTGGGTTGTGAGCCGCCATCCCGTCATTTCCTTCTTTGTGTTGATCCTGATCCTGCCCGAGCTCTGCCCCATGTCGTCTTCCTCTGCCACTGGTTCGGGTCGGCCGGAGCGTGACGTCACTCCTGGCCTGGTGGGTAGTCCTCCTTCGGCGATTCGTTGGCACGGGGGCGAACTTTCAGGGGTGCCCCAGAGGTCTTAGCGTGGCCTTCGTCGGTCTGTGCCACCGCCATCGGGAGTATGCGCTCTGCCTACCTGCTCCCGCCTTACTCGGCTCGTGCTCCTGGGTCCGACGAGCGGATCTGCCTTCCTGGTCCCAACGAGGTTGGAGTATACGAGAAGTGCTTCCGCTTCGGGCTTCGTTTCCCGCTCCACCCCTTTATCATCAAATTCCTTCAAGCCCACCACGTGGGCTTGTGCCAATTCTGCCCCAACGCCATCGGGCTCCTCGTCGGGTTCGTTGTCATCTGCATGTTGAGGGGAGTGGTGCCCTCCCTCCGCCTCTTCGCCCAGTTCTACCGCATGAGTCATCACCAGTCGGGGGCGTGGATTTACATCAGCGCCCGCCCGAAGATGAGCCTCGTGTTGGGGTTGCCGAGCTCCCTGAAATGTTGGAAGGGGGAGTATGTATTTGTCGTGTTCCCGTCGAGTGTACCTTTCCCGGTTCGATGGGGAGTGGCCGGCGCGGTCATCCTCGATCTGGGTGAGCCGACTGCCGTCGAGCTGCAGACGGCAAAGGCCCTGCTGGCGATTCCTTCGAGGGAGCGGATGATCGACGTCCTCTTCAGCACCCAGAACTTGCGCAAGACGGTGTGGCCCTTGGGTAAGCTCTCCGAACATTCGTCATCCGGGGTTGCTCGGGCTCTTCTCGGCCTCTTACTTCTTCTTTGGGTGCAGGTGGATTCCCTCTCGGTTCTTCTCCCGCCAGCCCTCACGTGCTGGCCCCAGACCCGGACCCGCATAAGAGGGATCATGTGTTGGAGGTCCGGAAGAAGCAGCGGGTCGTGACCTCGGTTGTGGGCTCCAAAAGGAAGAAGGGGCCATCTCCCTCCATCCCCTTGTTGGAGTCTTCCAAGAGGGTCCGCGAGGGGATCGAGGAAGTTGACGTCCCGCCGCCCGTCGACCAGCACCGATCTGCCCCCGTTGAGGTTGCCTGGCCGTGGGTTGGCCCCTCGCCTCTCCCGGGCGGTTCTCTCCCTGATGCCTACGATCGGTATCTAGGCGCGTTCCGCTCCGACCCAGGCGAGTTTCCTTCGTCAGGGGAAGGCCTCCTTCGTCCACGCTTCCCGGTGGGGGAGAAGGAATCGGTGTTTTCGAGCCGCGGAGCTACCACACGAGTGGCCGAGAACAGTTGCCTCCCTCCTGATCAGGCTGCGCTGGATGGAGTTAGAGGTGACTGTTTGGCCACCTTCGTGATTCAGGCCAGCCAACAGGTAGAGTGTCTCTGCTTGTCCTCCCTCTAGCTGCTTTCGCCGTCTTACCTTTGTTGCCTTGGTGCAGTTGTCCTCGGTGGGTCTTTCAATGAGGCGCCAGTTTGCGGCGCCTCCTAAGGCCAGGTCCGACGCCGGGCGAGATCTTGAGGTCCACGGTGACGAGGGGGAGGCAGGTCAGTTAGATGAGGCGCGTGTCATGTCCTTGGAGACCCGCATAACTGAGCTGTCCTCTGCCCTGGAAGAGGCGGACCGTGAGAGAGCCTTGGCTTTGATTGCAAAGTCAGAGGCCGAGGCGCGGGTCGCCGAGCTTTTGGGAGACGCCGACACGTCTGGGCGAGCCGACAAGATTCCCGGCTCCGTTGCTGCCCCCGAGGTCCTGGAGCTCTCCGATCGTCTGGAGGCAGCGGAGGAGCAGGTGAGGGCTCTCCTTGCTCAACTCGGCGAGAGATCCTGGGAGATCGAGGTGGAGAGGGCGGAGCACCAACGCCAGATCGAGACCTTGGAGGCTCGGGTGCGTGGGCTTGAGGAGGTGGATCCGTCCCAGGTCGCCCAAGACGCTGTGGAGGAGTATGCCACCTCTTTTGTGGAGTCAGCCGTGGTCGAGGCGTTCGAGAAGGGTTTCGCCCGTTGCCGATCCGAGATCCAGAGGAAGTTCCCGCTCTCGGGAATCAATTTCGAGGATCTCCGGGTGCACCCTGACGGCGAGACGGGGCGTGGGGGCGACCTAAGTGAACAGCCAGCATGTGGCTCCACGGGTGCCCCTGGAGAAGTTTGAGGGAGGGGTATGCCCCTCGGCCTCTTCGCACGCCTATTTGTATATTCTTTTGTTAGGCGCACGCTTAGCGGGCGTCCCGTCGGGCGAGGCTTTCCTTGTCCCGAGGGGGATTTTTGTGAACACATGTATCTGGAAAGGAACAAACTTAAATAAATTTATTTCGTAGAAAACAATACATTTATTGAAAGTACTTGCGTAAGTGTTCTGTGTTCCAGGCGTGGGTGAGAATCCTCCCCTCCATATTGGCTAGACGGTAGGTTGCGGGTCCGAGGACCTCGACGACCTTGTAGGGTCCCTCCCATTTAGCCGCCAGCTTCCCTTTGCGAGCGATATCTGGGTTGAAGCTCGCCTTCCTGAGGACCAGGTCCCCAAGGTAGAAACTCCTTCCCTTGACACGAGAATTGTAGTATCGGGCCACCTTCTGCTTCTGGCGGATGATGGTGGCTAGGGCTTGCTCCCGCCACTCGCCGAGGAGCTCCAGACCGAGCTCCAGGCCTTGCGAATTCCGGTCTTCATCGAAGCACTTGAGGCGGAGAGACTCTTCACCCAGTTCGACCGGTACCACTGCTTCGGCTCCGTAGGCAAGCATGAACGGGGTTTCGCCGGTGACCTCCTTGTGGATCGTCCGGTATGACCAGAGTATCCCTGGGAGCTCCTCCGGCCAGTTTCCTTCGGCGTCCTTTACTTTCTTTCAGAGTGGCTCTATGATGCATTTGTTAGCTGCTTCCGCCATCCCGTTGGTCTGGGGGTGCGCTACAGAGGCGAAGAGGAGCTTGATCCCCCATTCCGCGCAGAAGTCTTTGAACCCCGCGGAGTCGAACTGTTTCCCGTTGTCCGTGACGATGGCTCGCGGCACTCCGAATCTGGAGATAATGGAGTTCCATACGAAGCTTTTCGACTTCTTCCACGTGATGGTGGCCAATGGTTCGGCCTCGATCCACTTGGTAAAGTAGTCCACCGCCACAATTAGATACTTCCGCTGCCCCCCGACCCGGCTTAAATGGTCCGAGGATGTCAAGCCCCCATTTTGCAAAGGGGATGGGGCTCACGATAGGGATGAGCTCCGACGGGGGAGTTGAGGTGTGGTTGGCAAACCTCTGACATTCTTGGCACTTTTGGACGTAGCTCGTTGCGTCTTGGACTAGGGTCGGCCAGTAATATCCCTGCCTCAAGATCTTCTGTGCGACCATCTTGCCCCCGTGGTGATTTCCGCAGATCCTTTCGTGAACCTCCCGTAGGACGTAGTCGGCTTCCTGCGGTCCGATGCATTTCAGGTATGGGAGGACGTCCGCCTTCGTCCAGCGTCTTCGGTAGAGCGTCCCCTCATGGATCACGTATCAGAGCGCTTTCCTTTCCAGGGTCCGATGCTCGTCCCAGTCCGTCGGCACCTCCCCATGAGTGAGGTACCGTATGATCGGGTCCATCCAGGTGGGATCTTGGTCGATCGCCATCACCTCTCGCTCTTCCGTGCTGGGGGACTGCAGGTTCTCCACGTAAATGGTGTGGCCCAGCTCCTTGGTCGAGGACGAGGCTAGCTTCAACAACGCGTCTGCCCGTGTGTTCTCCGACCGAGGGAGATGTAAGACTTCCGCGCTCTTGAACCTGGACAGCGCCGCTTTGGCGACGGCGAGATACCTCTGCATTGCATCCTCCCGCGCCTCGTAACTTCCCAGAAGCTGGTTGACAATGAGCTTCGAGTCGCTGAGGAGGCGCACGGACTCGGCTCCGAGCTCCTGGGCCAGCCTCAGGCCGTTGATTACCGCTTCGTATTCCGCCACGTTGTTGGTGGCCGGGAATTCGAACCGCAACGCGTATTCCACGATGTTCCCTTCCGGAGATCGGATCGCGATCCCAGCCCCGCCTCCTGACTGTGTTGTCGATCCGTCCACATGGACTATCCATGCTCCTGGGACTCCTGACTGGACAGGGTGGAGGTGGTCATCCGAAAGGAAAGATAAGGGCTGTGCGATTACCGTTGCTGGGCCTTCTTCCTCCGGGGGATGTTCTCCTTCCGTTGTGCATTCAGCGATGAAGTCGGCCAAGGCCTGCCCCTTGATGGCCGTGCGTGGCTTGAATCGGAGGTCGAACTCGCTCAATTCCACCCCCCAGTTCAGCATCCTTCCCATTCGATCGAATCTCTTGAGATTCTGCTCCAATTGCGAGTCGGTCAAGACCAATATGGTGTGGGCTTAGAAGTAGGGCCTGAGCCTTCGCGCTGAGAGAACGAGGGCGTACGCCAGTTTCTCCATGGGCGAGTATCGCACCTCTGCTCCCTTCAAGATCCGGCTCGTGTAGTACACCGGCCATTGCACCCCACCGTCTTCCCTGATTAGCACTGAGCTCACCGCCTCCTCCGCGCGTGCCAGGTAAAGGCTTAGCGATTCCCCTTCTCGTGGCTTGGATAGGAGAGGCGGGCTGCGAAGGTACTCCTTGAGATCCGCGAATGCCCTGGAGCAGTCTTCGTCCCATGGTATCGCCTTCTTGTTGTCTGACGGTTCCGCGATCGCTTTCCTCAGGACTTTGAAGAAGGGGAGCGATCTCTCCGCCGACTTGGACAGGAATCGCCCCAAGGCCGCGATGCGCCCATTCAGCCTTTGCAGTTCTTTGATCGTCGTCGGCTCCCGCATATTGATCAGTGCCTCGATCTTGTCAGGATTAGCTTCAATGCCACGGTTAGTTATCATAAATCCCAAGAATTTGCCAGATCTTACCCCGAATGTGCACTTCGTGGGGTTGAGTCGGATGTTGTGTCGCCGCAACCGCTCGAAGGTTTCACAGAGGTCGGCGATATGGTCCTCCGGCTTTCTCGACTTGACAAGCATGTCGTCGACGTAGACCTCCACGTTCCTCCCGATCTGGGAGTAAAAAACCTTGTTGACCATTCTCTGGTAGGTGGCCCCTGCGTTCTTCAAGCCGAAGGGCATCTTCTTGTAGCAGTAGGTTCCCCGGTCCGTCGTGAAGGCTGTCATCTCTTCGTCCCAGGGATCCATCTGGACCTGATTGTACCCCGAGTAGGCGTCCATGAAGCTTAGCATCTCGTACCCCGAGGCATTGTCCACAAGGTGGTCTATGCGCGGCAGGGGGTAGCTGTCCTTGGGATAGGCTTTGTTGAGGTCACTGAAGTCCACGCACATTCGCCACTTTTCGTTGGGCTTTTTGACCATCACCACGTTCGATAGCCATTCCGGGTACCAGACCTCTCGTATGAAGCCGGCGTCGAGAAGACGCTCTACCTCCTCGGAGGCCGCCTTCATCTTTTTGCCACCTAGGTTCCGCTTCTTCTGCCTGACCGGCTTGAAGTTGGGGTCGGCGTTGATCTGGTGGATGATCACCTGGGGATCTATGCCAGGCATGTCCTCCGGTGACCAGGCAAAGATGTCGAGGTTCGCCTCCAGGCACTCGACCAGTCGGCTCCTCAGGTCGTGGCCTAGCCCTCTCCCGATTGAGATGAACCTGCCCTCGACATCCGTGACCGGGATCTGCTCTTGTTCTTCTGCCGGGGTGGGTCTCGGCCCACTCCTTAAGTCGAGCGCGGCCATCTGGTCGACTAGACGATCCTCGGGCCCTTCCTCCTCCAGTTGGTAGCGGGTATTCGGTCTCCCCGCGTCGCCTTCGACCTGCCCCACCCCCCTTGGTGTTCGGAACTTGATAGTCTGATGAAGGGTCGAGACTACTGTGCCGATGGCGTTGAGAAGGGGTCGGCCGATGATTCCGTTGTACTCCGACCCGATCCCCAATACGACGAATTCTACCGCCAGGGTCACCGAGTCTGGGGGGCCTCCGAGTGTTACTGGGAGGCGGATCGTGCCGACGATGGGGGTGGAATGACCCGTGAACCCCACCACGGGACCCGAGCGAGGTTCTAAGTCTTCCTTCCGCCGCCCCATCTTCTCCAAGGTTGACATGAAGAGGACATCACAGGAGCTGCCGGTGTCGATGAGCAGCCGTCGTACCATTGTTGTGTCGATGATCACCGACACCACCAAAGCTACGTCCGACCTACGCGCTGCTACTGTCGTGCCCGCCCTCCCGACCGGTAGGGCCGGCGAGGGTTTCCTGGCCTTCTCCTCATGGTCCTCCTCGCACTGGGCCCGGGCCCTCTCCTGCCAATCATGGCGGGCCCTGTCGCCTCGTGCCTGAGCTTTGCCCCCCCTTCGCCGGGATGGGTGGAGTCGTGTCATTGCAGGTGTGGTTTGTTCCTTCGTGGGATAGTTCGTTCCCACAGACGGCGCCAGATGTTTCAGAGTGTTTTCTCACTACAGAAGCGTTGACCGTGGACTGCCCGGTCAACGTGGTCAAGGGGTCGACTTGGGTCCCTTGGGTGCGTCGAGCACGTGCGGACGCGACGTGAATCGGAGATGCAGACGACGTGGATTACGTCAGCAGGGCCGGGTCTGGATCCTCGGCCTCGAGGGGGCTGAGGGGAAGCCTCGGCCCGGTGTGAGATGCTCGGCCTCGGACGGTCGGACGACGAGGGGAAGCCTCGGCGTCTTGACTTGGCGTGCGATCGACACGGAGCTGAGGGGAAGCCTCGGCCCGGTGTGAGGTGCTCGGCCTCGGACGGTCGGACGACGAGGGGTAGCCTCGGTCGCCTCGGTTGATGCGCGGCCGGTGTGGAGCCGAGGGGAAGCCTCGGCACTTGGATCAGACGTCTCCCTGGACAGACGAGAACACTCGTCAGGGGGGCCGGACCTTGGTTCCGGCCAAATCCCCTCCGATGCCTAAGTCAGATGATGATCTGAAAGAGGAGGCTCGGTGGGGACGGTTCGACTCGAGAGGAGATCGGAACGACGTCCACCGGCGCGAGCGGGGGGAAGGAGATGAAGTGGGGGAACTAGGTCGTTGATGGAGTACCTTAGGTTTTGTTACCTCAGATGCGGTCTCTTGTCCAGTCGTCCTTCTAGCCCTTTTATAGACCTCCCGTCGTGATTACCCACGACTCACGTCCCTCGTCCGCCCCCGATCGTGCCCCCTCAATCCGCCTCCCCATCGCCGCTCCCTGCGCCATCCCAGCACCTCCCCATAACGGCCATTAAGTGGTAGCGGGCCTGGGGGAACGGTTATCGCTGGAGTGGGCGAGTGACTTGCGCGTTATCGGGGCCGGGTCGGATCGATGTTCGGGGGCCCTCTAGGGGGCCTTGTTGGGTGGGCCTGATCGCGCAGATGGGCTTCCGATCGGCAGTCGGGTTTCTGGGCTCGTGTCTTTCGGGCTTCGGCCAAATAGGCGTAACACTTGGCATATTAGCATTCGACTCCAAAATGGAAAAGAAATTAACACATGCCAATCCAACATCAAAAAGTTGATACCAAAATGATAATCCGAAAAAATTGCATGACATGAACGCATGTAGGGACTAAGCACAAAGCAAATGGCGTATGGGCAAGGAGGCCAAAATATGATATGCAATGAAATTCATGGAATGAGGCGAAACATGGAGGAAGCTCAAAAAAAAAAATTAGGCCAAAATCCTAACAATCTAAATATTCTAACACTCTCCCCCAACTTAAAATAAGCATTGTCCTCAATGATGGAAGAGCATCAGATCTTGGCAAAAGATCCTAGAAAAGAGAAAAAAATATGAAAGCAAACATGCAAAAGCAAACTAACTAATTTTTTATTTATTTACACTACTTAAAGGAAAGAATACACCTTAGCAAATGGCGGATCCCGGATGTATAACGGCGGTGGCAACTGCTCGACCATATCCTTTTGCTCCTCCGCCAGCTGCTTTGGAGCTAGGCCGCTACCGGCCTCCTTGGATTCCAGCAATGCAACTCCAAGCATCTCCTTTGGATAATATGGATCATGTGGGAGACGAGCTGCATCAATCCAAGCCATGTCCTCATGCCTTGCAAAAGCATTCCAAAAGGGGTCGTCAAAACAAATAAAAGAATTTAAATGCAATGGACGACAATCTGAAAAAAAATGTATATGGAAGTGAAAATTTGGTTTCAGAAATGCAAGGCATGAGATGGTGGAAACTTCCCTGAAATGTGGTGCTAGGTGTGGCATGATACGCTGCCTCAGGAGGAGGTGGAAGTGGCTGTAGAGAGAAAACTGGAGTAGGAGGGAGCTCAGACTCAATATATACCATCTCGCAATCCCCGTCGCTATCCTCTTCCTCGACATCAATATCAACATCAACGATCTCTGCGGCACTCCCCACAATGGGTAACTGCTCTTGACAAACCTCCTCGATGACTGGCAAGTGCGCATCCTGAGGCGAGGAAAGTGACATATGTGACAGGACTGGAGGTAGACTCGTCTCAGGCAAATCCAAGCTCGCATCACCATCGTCATCTCAGAAATAGTTCATCTCAGTCGTCCTCCCTAAGTACTCAACCGCCTCGACCTGCGAAGCTAACTCTGAAGTGGACTGTGGCTCAGGCTCCATGGTGTCCTCAATCTGCTATAGGCCATCATGCACATCCGCTTCATCCTCAACCTCAAAGTGAAAATGCATCGTGTCACCGTCGTGGTCGACATGCACTCCATCATCCGTCTCCTCCGACTCCTCAAAATGTAATCTGTCAATATCCTCTACCTGGCTCTCATGCAACCCATCCTCATGCTCTGCTCTGTATCCCATGGGGTCGCAAGAAAAAGAGCCCAAAGGTGGCTCCTCAAACTGACACTGGACCTGCTGCTCTGTATCCTGAAGTGGAAAC
Organism: Scilla litardierei; assembly: GCA_030789695.1. Lineage (NCBI taxonomy): Eukaryota > Viridiplantae > Streptophyta > Magnoliopsida > Asparagales > Asparagaceae > Scilla > Scilla litardierei. The sequence goes on from JAULAV010005679.1 coordinate 25,261, forward strand.
TGGGACTGGCCATCATCCTCATATCCAAGTGACGGCTCTCCAGATGGCGCAGTCTGCTCCCACTTTGCAAGGTCCCTCAGGTAACACCATGAATCCTCGATCGAATAATCGAAGAACTCCCCACCGCAGCTCATCTGCACGAAATCTCGCCCAGATGGCGATAATCCAGTATAAAATATCTGCAGGAGATGATCCTCGTGGAAACTCTGGTGTGGGCACGCAAGCACCAAATCAGTGAACCTCTGCCAAGCCTGATGGTAGGCGTCCCATTCAGCTTGGGCAAAGCTCGCTATGTACTGCTCCATGGCCTGCCGCCCCTATACCTGCTCCAAAAAGATAGGCAAAAACACTCGGAGAAATTCAGCCTGAAATGACAACCAAGTAAAATGTGAGTCATGAGACAACGAATCAAACCACAATCTAGCATCATCATGCAAAGTAGAGGGAAAGAATCTAAAATATATGCAATCATCATCAATATTCCCACCAAGACATGAAAACATCCACTCTTCAAAATTTTTAATATGTAAATGAGGGTTCTCCCACTCCGTGCCATAAAAGTATGGCGGAAGTGGGATATCCTCCAAATCAATTTCCGAAAAATCTGAAGAAGATGCCATGTTGTTGTAAAAATTTTTTTCAAAGAAAATGAAAATAAACAACCAAAAGACTCAATAAGTGGAAAATAAATAAATTGTAAAGGCACACACTAGAGGTAGAAATATCACACTAAAGCCTTCAAAACCGATCAAAAAATGCTAATAATAGAAACCGTTGTCCCCGGCAACGACGCCAATTGGTTGACTCAGAAAACGCGCAAGTGCACGCCTTCCACTCCCAAGCGTAGGAGTGTCAATGCAATAAAAATAACTGGTGAGTACCGGGTCGGATCACAGGGACAAGTCGTTCTATGTTCACAAAATTGGTTGATAAAGAAAAATAAAGCGTGAAATAACAACCTCAATTAACAGTGGATGAGTGGGAAAAAGTGTGGTGAAATCTAAAATCCTAACCTAAGCACTAGGGGTGGAGAGCCGAATCGACAAGCAACAAGGACTCATGTGGTGTGCATGTGAATGAGGCCGTGGGCGTGGGAATTCATCCCAAATATAACTCAATTGATCTCCCGGCTAAGGGAGCTCAATCGGAAAATACGGCATTTCATCGAACGTGGGGTGCAATAAGTAATGAATGAAACTCAAGAGTAATCAATAAGCACATTAGAGAGGGTCCGCTAGGATAATCCTCTTCTTGGATTTTCCCTTAGGGTTCCAATAAACAAATTTCTAGGGTTTCATCCACCAATTTAGAAAATAAAATGTGCTAGAGATAAAATCACAACCCAAGCAACCAACAATCACCAAACACAATTACACAAGAGAGATTTAGACATTCATAATGAAAAAGGAGACGTTTTTACTCAAAATCAATCATCCAATTACAATACAAAACCCTAAATCAAAACACAAGAAGTTGGAGAAATTTCACCCAAGTGTCACTCCAAGATGGAAATCCTCCTCTCCCCAAATGCTCCTCCAAGCTCCAAGCTTCATCATCCTCTCCCCATGGCCTCCAAGCTCTCTAATTTCAGTTAAAAATAAGAACTAGGGCTGAAAAACCCCCCAAATTCGCAATATAACCCAAGCACAGCTTATCGGGTCTGATTTTAAGTCAAACGGGTCGGATTCTGGCCCAAACCCGCAAGCAATGCCAAAATCTGCAGAAATTTTCAGCACCGTCACCCTGTCTTGTGAAAATTCTAGAAAAATCATCCGACCTCGGAATGACGTGTTCCAGGCGGCGATGGAACCGTAACGAAGTGTACAATCA
>JAULAV010005680.1:0-16011 GCA_030789695.1 Scilla litardierei
GGAGCTTTCTTCGGAGACTTCAATTTTGAGAGCTTGCAGAGCTCTCGAATCCTTGCGACATCAGCGTCGCCTTCATCAATTTCTATGGAGAAGTCGGGGGATTGCTCCATCTTTTCATCTTGGCCCAAATCCGGCCCTTCCTCGAAATCTTCCTTGAATAGAGCGCCGATCGAATGGGGGATCGCCTCCTCAATAACCTCGTCAAGGAGGTCCATATAGTCCAGCTCCTCATGATAAGGCATGTGTTTCATTGCCTTGGGAATATGAAGCTCCACCTCGATGTTGCCGACATTTAATGTTAGGGTACCTTCACGTACGTCGACAATGACACCGGCGATGGCGAGGAACGGGCGTCCAAGTATTAGCGACGTGTCTCCCTCCTCCTTGACATCCATGATCACGAAGTCACATGACAAACATATGCCCCCCGGGACTTGTAGCGGGATGTCCTCTGCGATCCCTACCGGCCTTGTGATCCGACCATCGGCTAGTTGTATCCGCATGTCGGTAGGCTTCAATTTTGTGCCGGTATTTAGCCTTAGGAACATAGAGAGAGGCATGAGGCTAACACTAGCCCCCAAGTCCACCAACGCCTTTTGTAGAGGGACACCGCCCAAGGTGCAAGGAATTCGAAAACTCCCCGGGTCTTTGAATTTAGCCGGCTCCTTCTCTCTCTTGGTGAACCAAGAGCCCTCCTCGGCGAGCATAACTTTCTCCTTCCTCTTTCTTCCCGTAATCAAATCTTTAAGGAACTTGGCGTATGTCGGGATTTCCACGATAGCGTCGAGGAAAGGAATATTGAGGCTTACCCCTCTTAAATACTCGAGAAACTTTGCTAGCCGTTTCTCCATTTTTGCTCTAGCAAGCCTCTGAGGGAATGGGACCGGTGGCATAAAACGCCTCTCTTCAATCAATTGCTCCGCTCTAGACTTTTCTTCCCTTTGCGGCTCTTTTTCCATCTCAACTTCAACGACCAGCTCAATTGGCTCTACATTCTCCTCCACGGGCTCCTCGGTTGGAATCATGACGGGAGTGGTATCCTTCCCGCCTCTAGTTGTAACTGCAACCACGGCATTGATGTGGCCGGTGGCGCCCCGTGGGGTTTGCTCGGGTTGAGCCGGCAATTGTTGAGTATTTCGATTGAGCAACGCCAATTGCTCCGAGATTTGGGCTACAACGGTTGCAAGTGAATCTTGGCCCACCTTCAAGGTAGCGTTGGTCTTTTTCTGCTCGACCATAAACTCCTCCACTCTAGCTTCAAAGTCAGAACGTTGTTGAGCTTGTGGGGGGTTTGGATTTCTCCACCCTTGATTGTATCCGGGCGGCCTATAGGGTCCAACTTGTTGCTTTGGTGCAAAATTTTGTTGTGGAGGCCCCCTCGGTGGATATTGTTGTTGTTGTTGTTGTTGTGGTCGAGCTTGTTGAGGTAGTTGTTGCGGCGGATTCAATGCTCCATCATTGTTTGCATAGGAGAAACCGGGATGGTTTCTTGTGGCTGGATTGGCCCAATATCCTTGGTTCCCCGCGACGTATTGGACTTGCTCCAAAGATCCCTCTCCTGGTTCTCCTCCCAAATACATAGCTTGGGATTGGTCTTGCCAATCACACATTTGATTCGTTGGTGCGGATGTGGAAGGGGTTCCTTGGGGCTCTGTGATATACTTCTCCAATCTCTCCACTACCTTGTGGAGAGAATCAAACTTGCTTGTCAGCTCCGCTACGGCCTTTGCCTCATAGATGCTAGAGGGCTTCAAGGAGGACGAAGAGTGTCCTCGCTTGTCGCCCCATTGTTGATTGTTTGAGGCCATCTCCTCAATTAGGGCCGTAGCTTCGTCGGGAGTCTTCGATAGGATGGCACCATTTGCCGCTGCATCAATAATTTGCTTGGTCCCCGGTTGGAGACCATTGTAGAAGCTATGGACTAGCTCCCAATCTTCGATGCTATGGTGGGGGCATTGATGCTGCAGATCTTTGAAGCGCTCCCAAGCCTCGTAGAGTGTCTCTTGGGGTCCTTGCTTGAAGGACATGAGAGCACTCCTAATCTTTACCGTCTTGGAGGGCGGGTAGAACTTGTCAATGAACGCGCTCGCCAACTCGTCCCATGTGGTAAAGACTCCGTCAGCTTGCGTCCTCAACCAATAAAGAGCTTTGTCCTTTAATGTGAAGGGGAAGAGGCGCAGTCTGATGGCATCGATGGAGACCCCCGTCATCTGAAATGTGGCGCACTTCGACAAAAATAGCTGGATGTGGTAGTGGGGATTTTCATGGGCGTTCCCATGAAATGGATCCTGCTGCATCAGAACCACTAGTCCAGTCTTCAGCTCAAAATTCTTGTCAGCCGCCAACTCCGGCATGGCAATGGACGAGGTCGTAGAAGAGGTCTTAGGCCGAAGACTATCGCGAATGGAAATGATCCTCGCCATTCTTGTCGCCAATTGTTCCGCAGTTTCCGGGTTGGTCATAAACCTCCCTTCTGGATCTTGTCTCCTCTCCGCTCTAATTCTCCGCACAGTACGTTCGATCTCGAGATCAAATAATATAGCTTCAGGGTCCGCCGTTGATCTCGTGTACATGCAATGGGAAAACAGAGTTTCAAAGAAATGATTAGCACAGTGGAAGGGTTAGATAAAAAATAAAGAAATAAAACAAAAAGAAGAAATAGCTAGGGTGATAAGATCAAACACAATCGCCTCCCTGGCAACGGCGCCAAAAACTTGATCGGCCCCGGGCGTACACCCAAAAAAGCGACCGTAGTTTTACCGCAAGCGCACGGTGTAGTAGCGAGCGGGTTATCGAACACAGGGAGGACGATTGACCGTGCCTTCTCCGAACAACCTGGCTATAAGAACAGAAAAGAGGGAATTTGCCTTTCGGCGATTTTGTCACAATCGTCAGACAAAGTATGGAGATATAGAATCAAATAAAGATACCTAGGGAATGGGGAATCCCCGCTACTCACCGTATCTCATCAATGTGATTCATTGGTATCAACATTGCTAGGGTAGAATTTCGGATGAACTAGTCGCAACTGAATGTAAAACCTAGCTCACGCTCTCGCGCTGTTGCCAGTCTATAGCTATCCTAGGTTTGGGTCCAATCTCTTGCAAACCCTAGCCTAGGCCAACTAGCATTAGGATCAACAACATCGTTCAACCACGCCTCGAGCCCACTCTCGTGCAAACTCGAGCCGCGACCTAGGTTGGGATAGTTCCTACCCGTCCAATCTCTTGCAAACGGGTATCGGCGTGGAATTGCAACCGAGAACCCTAGTATCGGTCCAATCTCTTGCAAACCGATACTACGGAAACTCAATTTCAACCCAATTCGGATTTCTAGGGTTTCCTATCGAATTGGGATCCAATCTCTTGCAAATCCCAATCGATATGAACACCTAGCTATCCGTAGTATATCGATCCCAAACTAACCCTAATAACAATTCTAGCAATATTTCTACCAAATCATCACAAATCAGAAATTGGGCTCGTAGGGTTCATCCCCACGCCCCAAGACGTATGGACTACTCACAATTCATATCACCGATGCAAGAATAAACAATGGAAATAACAATAGAATTCATCACAATATTCAAACAAGCAATAAAAATGAGATTTTTAATGGAGAGGAAGACAAACCAATAGAGTTCTCCAAGAATCCAACAAAAATAAACTTTTCTCTCCTCTCCAATCACAAGAATCAAAAGCTAAAAAGTTTAATCTAAAAAGCTGCAAAAAGTAAAGGAAAAAGCTCTCTAACCTAGGTTAGAATCAGGGGTTAAATACCCCCCAAAATCGTCCAAAAAACTGTGACCAAAATGCCCCTGCGCAGCCTGAAAATCGCAATTTACGCTACAGGCAGCGCGACTCACTCGGCCGAGTGACAAAAGTCGCTCGGCCGAGTAAGAAACCCTGAGAATTTCCAGTAAGTCTAGGTCTTCGGGGGTCTTCACTTCGGGGGTCGCTCGGCCGAGTGAGTTTCGTCACTCGGCCGATGGCTTCTATATACTCGGGCGGTCGGCATTTTCCACTCGGCCGAGTGGGTCTTCTGAAGCTCAGGCAGACGAAAAACAGTAAGTTGGCTCTTTTTGATGGGCGTCGTCTGAGTGCCACTTGGGCGGACGGGGTTCCGTCACTCGGCCGATGTGGCTTCCGATGCTCGGCCGAGTGCACACATGAAGTGTGTCCAATCTGGTCGGCCGAGCGGTGTCTCACTGGTCGGCCGAGTGACTCCTTCACTCGGCTGAGTGAGACACCAAAAATGCCCAAACATCTTGTTTCTGCCTCCTCATCGCTCCTACGACGTTCTTTCTTCTTCCGCTCCTCTCCAATAGCAGAATACCCCTCGGGGAAGTCATCGGTGACACTCTGGAGTTGGCGTATCTCGGGATCACTCCAAATCGCTCCAAATCTCCTGAAATACGACAAAAACAACAAATCATGAAAAGTATCGCAATATTGTCGATAAATCGTGAAAAGCGTGATTTGAGCGATCTAAATGGCATGCAATCATGCGAAAAAGGTGTAAAATACGGAGTGATCAACGAGCCGTGAAGGACCTTGCCTAGGATCCCCGGGGCGCACCAACGATAGCCGAGTCGACCCGATTAGTCCAGCTTGTTAGCTCGAGCGTCGCGACAGTGGGCGCATAGTCCAAGCGTTGGGAAAAGGCGGGAAATTATTTCGAAGAGCCCGCCCGAATCGCACCCGAATCACAGCCGTCATTTCGAATTAAAAGCCGGTGGGAATCGAAGCGTCCCGACCGTTCCTCGAGCGACACGTGGGAGGGAATCGAGGCGTCCTGACTGTTCCTCGAGCGACGTGTGGGGGGGATGTGACCGCGGCTGTCAGGCGAAGCGTCAGGTGGACTGGATTGGCGACGCGTGGCAAGGCTTGTGCGACTGAGATTGGTAGGAAATTTCTATAAGTAGGGGTGGGGGCGTTGCTGAAGAGTTTCTCGCTTTCAAAATTTCCCAGAGCTCTCTTCTTTGTCGCCACCACAGTCGCCGTCGAAGCTCGTACCGTCACCGTCACCGCCGTCGCCACCGCAGCAGGGATTCGATAGGTATACTTCCTTTTCTTTTTCCAAGATGGTTTCTTCGTCTTCAACCCAATCGTCGGGGTAGACGTACAGCTCCACGACAGATTCAGTGGAGGTGGTGGGGGGAATTACCGGGGAGTCAGGGATGCGATCGGAACGGGTCAGGTGTTGAGGTCGCAGCCCGACTGTCCAGTTCGTGTAGTAGGGACACAAGGAAGGGGAAGGGACCCCCAGAATCGAAGGTGAGATCGTCCGCCGCGGTCCGTTTAACCATGGCCGAGGTTGGGGTAGTTCTTGTAGGAATATGGTGCCCTCGAGGCCATTTATTCCGGTGTGAATAGCACAAACATCTTGTTCGAAATAACAGTAAGCTGTTTGGTAATAATTTATCTAAGCTATATTGTAATGTAGTCAACTTTAGATATAAACTTAGGTAAAGTCCTGAGACTTTATGCAATGTCAAACGGGTATCGAGATGAGTATCTCGATCATGGAGAAACGTTTGACCATCTGTAGCATAAGTCTAAAATGGTTCGTGGTCGTAGATGTTCCGAGACAAGGATATCGAAACATCGGATAGACCATTATGTCTTAGTCTTCACCGTTTAGCGGTGGCGATGATCTCATGATCGCTTGACTTGGCGAAGTCGAAGACGAGACACAGGTGCTCATTAGAATGAGTTCACTGAACGATCCACAAGAGTTATCACATGGTTATATTGACCAATCTGTCAGTGATAACTCTGAGTGATGATAGGATAGTTGGTCTTTTGACTTGAGGTCATTTTGACGGACCTGTGCGTGAACGGTGCCACTTAGATCAATTGACCTAGCTTCGAGGCAAGGCCTGTCGAAAGGTCTTTTGATTGGGTGTCACTTGAAACGTACGAGGCGAGTAATGACCAAGAGAGGATTCGTCTCTCCCGGTCAATGGGAGTTAGTGTCGTAGAGTTAGTTCGGTCTTTAGTAAAAACTCTGCGCAGAGTATGTTGGAAGAAGTCCAACATTAGTTGACTAAAGATCGATAGAAACTAACCGGAGTCAAGTTATTGGGGTTGACAGTTTGACCGTACCCCAGACTTGATCTACACGACATAGTTAAGACGAAAAGACTATAACTACGGAATTCATCACGGAAACAGTCAGGTGGTCCCGACAATACTCATGTCAATGAGTCAACCACATAATGATGATTCCTGAAGCAGGGACGGCAACCACTGCTCGTGGTCACTGCCGTATAGGGCTTCGAGCCCAACCTGTTGTAAGGGTCAGGCTGTAGGGTCTCACACAGAGTGCAATGCTTCGTCTAGTAATAGGTAGAAAATAAATAGGGAGAATATTTGCATTTGATGCAAAAGAAGAGATAATTGCATTTGATGCAATATGATAATTTAAGCTTAGATAGGGACTATTTTGCATTTGATGCAAAAGTGATTAAATATGTATTAAATTGTTTAATACAATATTTAATGAAATAAACGCAAGGAAAAGTTCACGGGTAAGACGGGAATGTCCCGGTCTAGACCCAGGTTCGAACGGCGTCCAAATCGGACACCAGATGATCAAGTTATGCTCAAAACAGCCCATAGGATCAGACCGGGTCAGACCAGGCTAACCCAGACCAGACTAAGTCTGGCCTGGGCGCCTGGCCAGACCTGGCTGAGCCAGGTCGCCAGCCCAGGCGCCTGGGCTCAGGCCCAGGCGCTGGGCGCCTGGGCATGCGCCCAGGCGGGCCCGCCCAGGCGCCCCCTGGGCGCCTGGGCCAGGCCCAGGCGGGCCTGCCCAGGCGCCTTGGGCGCCTGGGCGCTGGCCCAGGCGGGCCGCCCAGGCGCCCTGGGCGCCTGGGCGCCTGGCCCAGGCGGGCCGCCCAGGCGCCCTGGGCGCCTGGGCGCCTGGCCCGGGCCAGGGCCCCCTGGGCCAGGCGCCCAGACTGGGTGCACCAGCCTGGGTGCGCCCAGACCAGGCGTCCAGCCTGGTCTGGGCTCACCCAGTTGGTCTGGTGGGTCCCGCTTGTGCAGAAATTCTGCCCTAGGGCAGAACAGATTTGACGGCTCAGTTTTTATGAAAAACTAGCCGTGGGTTGATCTTTGGACGATCAATTGGAGGGTCAAACGAACTCCGATTGACGAACGGTTTTTTCCTATGCGTTCACCGTTGAACGCTTGTCGTATTGATAGGTTGTATCAATCTTGAAGCTCAACGGTGAGTGAGTTAAAATTCACGGAAGTTTGCACTTTGTGAAGTGCAAACTAACTTGATTTAATTAACTCTAAATTTTAGTCCCACATCGGATTTTGAGAAAGGGGGAGAGTCCGCCGCCTATATAAATAGGGGTCTCCCCCCTTCCTCAAAACTCGTCCCAAGCTCTAGATCTGAGCGGCTCTCGTAAATGTTGGAGCACGCTCGGATCTAAGCTTAAATAAATATTTCTCTATCTCCCTAAAATTCTGCCTTACTCCTGCGGGCTCTAGCAAAGCCACAAAGGAGTTCGGATTCTGGATCCGAAATCTTGGCGGAGGTTTCACTCGCGTGAAACTTTCTTCGGCGGTTGGTTGGCTCGGCGGCACGGGGATTGATCGCCTCGGGATGCGGAGCGGTTCAAGGAGCGGTTCGGGGAGCGGTACAAGGAGCGGCTCGGCGTGGGACGGGAGCAGCTCGGAAGACGGCGCGGAACATCTCGCCTGCCCCAGGGCTGAGATTCCGGGTATGTGGTTAAAGTATTTTTAGCATTAGTTTAGTTTAATCGCAGTAGGCTAGATCCTTCTTGGGATGGTCAGACCCATCCCAAGTCGGCATAGTTCTTGGCATAGGGTCTTGGACCTTAGGGCCAAGTTAAAATTGTTTTAACTTGCATGTTAATTTAGTTAACAAAGTTTTTCTTCCGCTGCTTTTGTTTTCTCTGTCTATGTTCCGTCCGACTTAGGACGGGACTAGAGTTTTTGTGCCCTAAGGGAACCCCCAATCCCCAACAGTGGTATCGGAGCTTGTTGAGCTTGAGTACGGGTTCTCGGGTTATGAGCCGACCCGAAGTAATCGCTCTTACTGTACCAAGTCCCGATAAGATGGTGATCTTATAATGGGTTGGGCATTGTCGAGAGGCATGCCGTAAAACAAGTTTCTGAGGTATCTTGTGACGGGTCTAGGGTGCCATGGATGATGAGCCTTAACAGCGTCGCAATGATATCAGAGTGATACCCAACAGTGGTATCAGAGCCTAGGTTTGCGTAGCGATCTAGGTACTGCGATTAATTTTAAACTTAAGAATGCTTTTAAATACTTTTTAAAATGTTTTTAAAATTATGAGATAAATTTTAAAAATGTTTTAGATGTTCTAAAATTTTTTTTTATGAAATTTTTGAACATGGAAATTTTTTTTTTAAATGACGTTTTAAAATTTATGTGATAATTTTAAAACTAATTTTTAAATATTTAAAAGTTTAAATTTATTTTGGATGCCTAAAATTTTTATTTGATAAATTTTTAAGCATGAAAGTCTTTAAAATGGTGTTTTAATTTTATGAGATAATTTTAAAACTGATTTTAAAGATTAAAATTTTTATGCGATAAATTTTTTAAATAGCATGCAAAGTTAGTGATTTTAAAATTTAGTTTTTTTTATGAGATAAAAAATAAAATATTTTTAAAATCATATTTTAAATTTAAATGTTAAATTTATGTATGCAGTCCAAAAATTGTTTATGCGATAAACTTAGTTTATTTAATTGTTAAATAGAAATACACTTTCATTTTATGTTGATAAAATTAGTGTAGCTTTATTTTAATGGCTTGTTTATCTTGTCCCTTATTTGATAACACAAGACAACCCTTTAGGTTAGCCATTAAAAATGATTAAAATTTTATTACTTGAATTTTAATGACATGCTATGTTTTAATAAATCATTAACAACAATATTAAGACCTAATTCCTGATTAGGGTAGTCCTTTAAATGATTTTAAATTCTAATTGTTATAATTAATTTTCATTAAAGGACTTCGCTTCTAGCGTTGTTAATAAAAATTTATTAAAATCCTAATAACGATTAGGGTAGCACGTGAACCTTATAGTTGATAAGGACTTAATAAAAGTTATTAAACAAATCCTAAAAATTTTGAATTTAAGGATTCAACTAGTTGATAGGATTAATTAGTTGTTAATAAAAGCTGTTTAGTCTATGGCATACATACAAAAATGACAAGCTTCATTCAATGGACCATGATCCAGTCAATGTGCTTGGCTAAGAGTTCTGGGTCAACCCTTGCTAGTCCAAGGGGTAGTGATCCTGGCTTAGTCAATTCCCTGGCTGAGTTCCGCTGGACCGCAATGTCGCGAATCATGATTGTATGACACCCTGGACTATATCTAAGTCAAATACGTTAATGATCTTTTTCAAGATTAGCCGTAGCCCTCCTTGTTTTAGGGGTTAGTAACTATAGGACCCGCGTTATAGTTGTTGAGATACACTCAAGCTGTAACCTGGCAATCTTGTAGAAACCAACTCCTTAAATACATAAGATGAAATCTTGACTAACCCTAACCGTCGTCTCGTACCCCGAGCGCCGGCGTAAGTTAAGTCAACGATGTAGTCTGCCTAGATGTAGTCTTAGACCTGACCCAAACCGACGTGTCGTGCATACACCGAGCTGAGGGGCGAGTCAGGCTAGACATGAAAACAAGGGTCCGACTAGACTAGACATTGTGATTTGGATGAGCACACTCATGATCACGAATGGCTAGGGGCAAAAACCGATTAAGAGAGTCATATCCGATATGATCGATGAAGAGTCATCTTCCGATCGCAGAGTCAATCAACTTGTTGAGCTACACTCAAGGTTGTTTAGACTCAAGGTGATTGGAACTCTTACCCATTAATTTTAATTCGATTAAATCGTTCGTTATTAAGCTTTAAAACGTTCGTAAAATTAGTGGGAGGATATAGATAGATAAAAGCCAATCTACCTATATTTAATATTGAACATATGCTAAAACTAGGGCAAGACAATGTTTACCGAAAGAATCAATTGATAATATTGGAATTAGTTAACTGGTCAATAAGATGATTAATTGAATATCAAGTTAAATTCTAATTGATATAATTAAACTATATTCTTATTGACATTAAATGACCTTCTAAAGAACAGACTTAAGAAATATGATTTCATTAAGTTCTTAGTCCAACAAATAAATTAAAGCTACATGTCACTCGTCTCTATATGAGGTAGCTTGAACATATAGGACATTCAAAGTATGTTTCTCCCTACAACTTGTCGAGCTACCCTCAAGGTTGTATGGACAAACAATTTTGATCCGCAAAGTTCGAGAATTCGATTAAACCGTTTGAATCGAATACGAGTGCATGAGCGATGCAAAACTATGTATCCCAACCGGATCTTGAGACAAGCAACTTCTTGAGTTACACTCAAGATTGCAAAGCTCAAGCGTTTGGATACATAAGTTGCTTGCATATCTATTTATTTATGTTGATATCTAAATGTGATTTAGAAAAGAAAGAAGGCACTTCGGAAAGTCAATAGAGAAAGTTAGTTTAATTTATCATTAGTAAAGGCATAAGTAGGAGGGAATGAAAACGTGACATATTTTGATGTCACGATTTCAGAATAAATTGTTATACAAAAGACGTTTAACACATTTTGACGAATGTCGTCACATTGCTTCTGAAGTAATGTTATGTGTTAAGTAATTTGTAAATAACTAAATATATATTAAATGTTAATATATAAATACACAAGATAGTAGCAAACTTATATGGTAAAATTAGACTAGGCCGTATCTAGAGATTAAGCTTCACAAGTCACATAAAGAGGGGTCTGACCTCTCGTATTATGAAGTCTACGGACACTTGTGAGTCTTAGACTCTTAGATACAATGGCCGAAACCCATCTGTGAGACAGTGGGAGAATGAGTTGTCGAACTCAGTCTCGTACATACTGATGTACTCGAGTCTACTTTTAACAAAATAAGTTATTCGTATATTTTATTAAGACACGTGTTCTTGATGAAACACAAGTCTGATAAAATAAAGAACGAAATGACTAAAGTATTTAAACTGATTCGATTAGATCGAATGGTCAAATACTTAGCTAAATAAAATCTTGTGTAATTAAAAGAAAATGTGATTTTCTCTCAGATCAAGTCTGTTAACACATCGGTGTGTTAAAAGGTATGAATCACACTTAGTTAGACTTGGTGCGATCCATAAATAAGTGACTCTGAGTTAACTCCTCCCTCTGGGTTAAGTCCCAGATAGTAATGCCTAGGTTTTGATAAAGTTCTATGAGAACATTATCAATAATATATTCAATAAATCAATAGTAAGGAAGTTGTATTATTACTCGAATCTCGTGAGACGGATTGTCAAGTTAGACATCATAACTGATGATGACTTAGTCAACTTCTAGGATGAAATTCGGAGTAGTAACTCCGATTTAAAACTTGATGCAGGTCCGTGTGCGTAAATAAATTTCAGAATTTAGTTTACGTGGCCAAAGAAAATGCTTCCTCACTTTCTGCAAGTAAATCTTTAAGTTGAAAGATTGGTGCAGAAAAGAAAATAGTGAAGTACAATAATGTTGGACGGGAACGGTTTTTCATCCTAATTTCTTTAAAACGGATTATGATGAAACCGGTTTCGCCAACAGATGTGTACAGATCTACTCGGACCAAAGCCGATGTAAAACGCTTAAGTTGACCATGAAAATTTGTGCATTCACTTATAAGTTCGTTTTTCTAAATATGATTTAGACGAACCAACTTATATGAATTGGCCAGATAGTTTTCAAGGTCAGTGGGAGCGTATAAATTACATGCGAGACATCAAAGAGATGGAACATACATTTTGACAAAGTAATCAAAAGGTTTGATACTTTATCAAGAATGGTTATGAGCCATTTAAAAATGACCATTAACTAATTTAAATGATTATCGTAAAGTACGATAAACCGGATAAGATCCAGGGAAATAAAATATTATAGATTCCGATAGACCAAATGAATTATTTGAATGAGATTCAAATGGTTGGTCTGACTTAAACATAGAAACCCCTTAAGTCTATAGTGTAGACGGTTTTAGCAGATCCACTCACGAAGGCTCTATCACATGAAGTCGGAAAAACTTATGTGTAAAAACGATATAAGATACCGAGATAAATGGGCCTGAGTGCAAGTGGGAGATGTAGGAATATGGTGCCCTCGAGGCCATTTATTCATGTGTGAATAGCACAAACATCTTGTTCGAAATAACAGTAAGCTGTTTGGTAATAATTTATCTAAGCTATATTGTAATGTAGTCAACTTTAGATATAAACTTAGGTAAAGTCCTGAGACTTTATGCAATGTCAAACGGGTATCGAGATGAGTATCTCAATCATGGAGAAACGTTTGACCGTCTGTAGCATAAGTCTAAAATGGTTCGTGGTCGTAGATGTTCCGAGACAAGGATATCGAAACATCGGATAGACCATTGTGTCTTAGTCTTCACCGTTTAGCGGTGGCGATGATCTCATGATCGCTTGACTTGGCGAAGTCGAAGACGAGACACAGGTGCTCATTAGAATGAGTTCACTGAACGATCCACAAGAGTTATCACATGGTTATATTGACCAATCTGTCAGTGATAACTCTGAGTGATGATAGGATAGTTGGTCTTTTGACTTGAGGTCATTTTGACGGACCTGTGCGTGAACGGTGCCACTTAGATCAATTGACCTAGCTTCGAGGCAAGGCCTGTCGAAAGGTCTTTTGATTGGGTGTCACTTGAAACGTACGAGGCGAGTAATGACCAAGAGAGGATTCGTCTCTCCCGGTCAATGGGAGTTAGTGTCGTAGAGTTAGTTCGGTCTTTAGTAAAAACTCTGCGCAGAGTATGTTGGAAGAAGTCCAACATTAGTTGACTAAAGATCGATAGAAACTAACCGGAGTCAAGTTATTGGGGTTGACAGTTTGACCGTACCCCAGACTTGATCTACACGACATAGTTAAGACGAAAAGACTATAACTACGGAATTCATCACGGAAACAGTCAGGTGGTCCCGACAATACTCATGTCAATGAGTCAACCACATAATGATGATTCCTGAAGCAGGGACGGCAACCACTGCTCGTGGTCACTGCCGTATAGGGCTTCGAGCCCAACCTGTTGTAAGGGTCAGGCTGTAGGGTCTCACACAGAGTGCAATGCTTCGTCTAGTAATAGGTAGAAAATAAATAGGGAGAATATTTGCATTTGATGCAAAAGAAGAGATAATTGCATTTGATGCAATATGATAATTTAAGCTTAGATAGGGACTATTTTGCATTTGATGCAAAAGTGATTAAATATGTATTAAATTGTTTAATACAATATTTAATGAAATAAATGCAAGGAAAAGTTCACGGGTAAGACGGGAATGTCCCGGTCTAGACCCAGGTTCGAACGGCGTCCAAATCGGACACCAGATGATCAAGTTATGCTCAAAACAGCCCATAGGATCAGACCGGGTCAGACCAGGCTAACCCAGACCAGACTAAGTCTGGCCTGGGCGCCTGGCCAGACCTGGCTGAGCCAGGTCGCCAGCCCAGGCGCCTGGGCTCAGGCCCAGGCGCTGGGCGCCTGGGCATGCGCCCAGGCGGGCCCGCCCAGGCGCCCTGGGCGCCTGGGCCAGGCCCAGGCGCTGGGCGCCTGGGCGCTGGCCCAGGCGGGCCGCCCAGGCGCCCTGGGCGCCTGGGCGCCTGGCCCAGGCCCGGGCCAGGCGCCCTGGCCTGGGCCAGGCGCCCAGACTGGGTGCACCAGCCTGGGTGCGCCCAGACCAGGCGTCCAGCCTGGTCTGGGCTCACCCAGTTGGTCTGGTGGGTCCCGCTTGTGCAGAAATTCTGCCCTAGGGCAGAACAGATTTGACGGCTCAGTTTTTATGAAAAACTAGCCGTGGGTTGATCTTTGGACGATCAATTGGAGGGTCAAACGAACTTCGATTGACGAACGGTTTTTTCCTATGCGTTCACCGTTGAACGCTTGTCGTATTGATAGGTTGTATCAATCTTGAAGCTCAACAGTGAGTGAGTTAAAATTCACGGAAGTTTGCACTTTGTGAAGTGCAAACTAACTTGATTTAATTAACTCTAAATTTTAGTCCCACATCGGATTTTGAGAAAGGGGGAGAGTCCGCCGCCTATATAAATAGGGGTCTCCCCCCTTCCTCAAAACTCGTCCCAAGCTCTAGATCTGAGCGGCTCTCGTAAATGTTGGAGCACGCTCGGATCTAAGCTTAAATAAATATTTCTCTATCTCCCTAAAATTCTGCCTTACTCCTGCGGGCTCTAGCAAAGCCACAAAGGAGTTCGGATTCTGGATCCGAAATCTTGGCAGAGGTTTCACTCGCGTGAAACTTTCTTCGGCGGTTGGTTGGCTCGGCGGCACGGGGATTGATCGCCTCGGGATGCGGAGCGGTTCAAGGAGCGGTTCGGGGAGCGGTACAAGGAGCGGCTCGGCGTGGGACGGGAGCAGCTCGGAAGACGGCGCGGAACATCTCGACTGCCCCAGGGCTGAGATTCCGGGTATGTGGTTAAAGTATTTTTAGCATTAGTTTAGTTTAATCGCAGTAGGCTAGATCCTTCTTGGGATGGTCAGACCCATCCCAAGTCGGCATAGTTCTTGGCATAGGGTCTTGGACCTTAGGGCCAAGTTAAAATTGTTTTAACTTGCATGTTAATTTAGTTAACAAAGTTTTTCTTCCGCTGCTTTTGTTTTCTCTGTCTATGTTCCGTCCGACTTAGGACGGGACTAGAGTTTTTGTGCCCTAAGGGAACCCCCAATCCCCAACAGTTCTGACCGAGATAACGGGTCAGATGTCACTGGCGCAGACAGATGTTATCTCCACCGCGCGCGTGAAGTACCTCAGGCCGCCCTATGCAGTCCGCCTATCGACCGCCTCGGAGAGGGTGTGCTTCACGAGGGAGGGCAAACTTGCGATCTACGTGGCATGCGTTTACCAAGGACTGCGGTTCCCTCTCCACCCCCTGTACCATGAGATCATGAGCTTCTTGGGTTTGTCGCTCTTCCAGCTGATGCCGAACTCCGTCAGCGTGATCGTGGGGTTTCTAGTCCTCTGTGCGAGGAACGGTGTTAGTCCGACCCTCTCTCTATTCCGCTACTTCTTTGCGGTTAAGAGGTTGAGGTCGTAGTACTATTTGTCGACAAGGAAGAGCCATCCCCTCATCCGAGGTCTGCCAGGGAAGATCAAAGGTTGGAAGGAGTCGTTTGTGTTTGTTTCCTAGCCCGCCGACATAGTGCTCAAGGCAGACTGGGGCACGCTTAACCCCGAGGCGAGTAAAGGGGTCCAATTGGACGGAGTGGAGACGGAGCGGACGAGGTTCTAAGAGGCTATCCCTCCCGAAGGCAGGCAGTACACCCAGCTTGCTCACGAGAAGATGATATCGTGATATCTATGGCCCGAAGGTAACCCTGACATAGTGGCTTCCATATCTGATTTGCTCACCCTGAACTCCTTCTCTTTTACAGATCCGGCGATGAGTTTATCATTCGAAAATCTTGATAGGATGGCTGAGGAGCAGATGGACGCCGAACTAGGGGGCCAACGAGCCAGTCCACCCCCCGCCCGCCAGGAGTGACAAGAAAAGGTTGTGGGCGGGGAAGTCGTCCCAGAGAGCTGAGAAGTCCAGCAGGCCGAAGAAGACGAAGGTGATAGAGGATCAGATCGTCTCTGAGGCTGGCGCTGGCGGGTCTGTCGGGGGCATCGGGCACGTTGACATCCCCCAGACCATTGACCTCGAGGGGGAAGCGGAGGACGGTCGGCCAGCCAGCAGGGTGTCTCCTAGCAAAGGGGAGCACCAGAAGCGGGCTGCCTCATCATCGGCCCCTAATCCGACCCCGGTACTTCAGGAAGGCCCTGCCAGGTCGAGTTCGGGGGTTAGGTCAACCGCTGAGGAATTATGGCCTTATGGCTACCCCCTGTTCGCTCTGGAGAG